>JAANIA010002897.1:447632-475764 GCA_017607525.1 Pseudoatta argentina
CACAAAATAAATATCTATTATAAAATGAAATAAAATAAATTAATAATTAAAATAAAATAAAATAAATAAGTGAAGTAAATAAATAAAATTGAGTAAAATCTAATAGAAAATAAAATATTTATGTAACACAAAATAAAAAATCTATCTAAAATAGAATAAATATTTAAGATANAAATTATTGAATAAAGTAAATAAAACAAAATCAAATCAAATCAAATATAAAATAAAAAGAAAATAAAAATAAAATATAAAATAAAATAGTAGTATGTGCAAAAAGTATTAAATTAAGCCAAGATAATGTATAACAGTCACATTCTAGTTTTATAACAATAATGCAGCAAATTATAAAACTGTTATACGTTTATTATAGACCATTTCAAGTCACATATTATATTTATATTATATAGCTGCAATAATTCGTGAGTGGAAAATTACAACTAACGTGGACGTAGAATGTTATGCACACGTTATATTATCTGTTATATTCCGTTATATAGAAGCAATATAACAGATAATAGTTGTATGTTTGTGTTTGCTGGGTATTGTCATTGTCATCAACCAGCTCTCAGAATGTACAGTTACACCGTCTGGTCTACTAGATGGCGCTAAAAGCGCTGATCAGTTGCCTGCACATTCGAGTTATGACGTTTAAAAACTCACGGCGGTACACGGGATGCAGAACTCTTGCTAGGCAGTCCCCACTTCTCGCGCACTAAGCTATCGAATATTTGACGCTTTAGAAATTAATGTTTCTATTGCTAAAATTTGGAATTTCGAGACCTTTACGAGAACTGTGCTAGGAAATGAAAATGACAAAGCGATTTATTCGTTATCGAACTCTGTTTATTATAATAATTGTTAAGTATGGAAGTTGGATGTCTATCGCAATGGCGCAGGCAGCACACAAAAGATCGCGTAGTGATATAACCGTATAATAGTATCTCTCTTTTATTAATAATGATACAGTAATGTCCCAAAATAGTTATAGTAACAGAAAGCGTACAAAAGGCAGAAACGTAACGTATGAAAGGCGGGAACGTAACGTCCATAAAAAAAGAGAGAAGTTAGCAATTATGTAAGTAAATAAGTAAAGCGTAGAACAAGCAGAAGTTAGAGAATATGTTACAAAATGAGAGCAGTTTGGTTCGGACATTTGGAATGCGAGTTTCAAACGTGCTTAAAAGTATGCTGAATATTCTCAACACTCTTCCTGTTCGAGTGTTTTTATGTTTGTCTACACATCCCTATTGCATTCAACAATGCAACAAATTTTTCCTTAGAAAATCTGCATACTGTTCTTTTAGTTTAACATATTTTACGCACAATTCGCCTTAAATGAGTTTTTCTCTAATAACATGAAAGTGTATATATCTATATGTGTATGTTTAGTTCTTTGATGAAATTCTGAGTTCTTAACTAGTTCTATAGTGCTTTGATGATCAATCAATAGATCAGTCGCCTTATTACTGAGATACGAATATCACTTAGAAATCTTCGGAGCCAAACCAACTTTCTACTCGCCATACTTGCCACTACACATTCGGCTTCAGTCGTACTCAAGGAGACCAATTTCTGTTGTGAACACCAAGAAATAGAATCATGAGAGCATAAAAATATATCCTAATATGGAACACCGGTGACTAGATCCCTAGCGTAATCTGCATCCAAGTAAGCGAGTAGGTCTGCCTTTATATTAGTTTACTTATATTAGTTATTTATATTAGTTACTTATATTATTGGGAGTACAAATTAGTTCGGTCCGTTTTCCAAAAGATGGCTCCGGCTGTTGTGAATGATTCATAGTGACAACTAATTTTGGCGTTTTCAGAGAGGTTAGACATCTGCTAATAATATTCAGTTTATATCGCTTTGAGTTTCATACAAAAACCTTGATTTTTACTGTGTTTGAAATGTCAAATTTTGCGTTTGCGGGACCAAGCAGCATTTGCGGGGTTTTAATTTTCTACTTTAATTGGAAGAAAAGTGCAGCTGCAGCCCATCAAATGCTTATCGAAGTTTATTGCTCCAATACTGCTCCAACTGATAAATCATGTAGGGAATGGTTTCGACGTTTCAAGGAGATTTCAGCCTTGAAGACAAGCCTCGCTCTGGACAGCCAAAAAAATTCGAAGACAAAGAATTAGAGGCATTACTCGAAGAAGATCAGAATCAAACTGCAAAAATCATTGGGAGTAACTCAACAAGTCGTTTCTGCACAATTGAGAGCCATGGGAATAATTTAAAAACAAGGAAATTGGGTGCCTTATGAACTGAAACCGAGAGACGTTGAAAATTTTTCACTTGCGAACAGCTGATTCAAAGACAACAAAGAAAAGGTTTTTTGCATCGGATTGTGACTGGAAATGAAAAGTGGATATTCTATGACAATCCCAAGAAGAAAAAAATACTACGCTAAGCTCGGTCAATCGTTGCCATCGACCTCAACATCAATACCAAAGTCGAACATTCATGGTTCGAAGATCATGCTTTGTATCTGGTGGGACCAAAAGGGTGTTGTTTACTATGTGCTGCTGAAACCTGGCGATTCCATTACGGGCGATCGGTATCAACTACAATTGATTCATTTGAGCCGTGCATTGCGAGAAAAACGACCGGAATACAGGCAAAGACATGATAAAGTTATTTTTCTTCATGACAACGCTCGGCCTCATGTCGCAAAAGGCGTAAAAAAATATTTGGAAACGCTCAAATGGGATGGTTTACCGCACCCGCCGTATTCTCCGGACATTGCTCCTTCTGATTATTGGTTGTTCCGAAGGATGCAGCACGATTTGGCAAGTCACTGGTTCACTTCTTCAAAATTGGATCGCCTCCAAAGACGAATCATTTTTTCGAGATGGAATTCGAAAATTGCCTGAGAGATGGGAAAAAGTAGTAGCCAGCGATGGACAATACTTTAATTAATCTGTTCATTCATTTTGTTTTGAAATAAATGCATTTTTGAACACAAAAAAACGGACCGAACTAATTTGTACTCTCAATAGTTTTTCTATAACTAATCTCTAGTTTAACGATTCCAGCAAGATATCTGAATCTGCGTTTAACAGCGCTCCAATGTGCATGAGTATAGCATGTGAGATAACGGCTTAAAACATTTACGGCGAATGCTATATCTGGACGTTTCAATCGTGATGGAAACATCAAAGAGCCACTTGCCTCATGATAGGGATATTCTTTGTTTTTGGTATCTTTTTCCTTCATAATTGAGGCAATTGAATGAGGATCTATCGGCAGCACAGATTTTGCTTTCCTCATATTAAAACGAGGATACGTTCAATAGAATTCTTCTGATATATGAAAATACAGAAAATACAGTTCTCCTTATCATGCTTAATTTAAATCCCAATGAGTGTTTTTGGACTGCATACAGTAATATCAAAACTACTTTTAAATATCCTTGCAACTGTATTGAGCGCATTCTCTGTTTCCAAAAATATCATACCATCGTCGACGTATAAGCCTGATCCTCCAGAACATCCATATATATTTCTTTTCGTAATTCATAAAGAAAGTCGGTCTTTACGTCAAATTGTGCCATCTGTAAGTCATGTTCAGCTTCCGTAATAGAGTGTACGGATTGACTCATACCTTACTACAGGAGCAAATACTTCCTCATAGTCTCTTCCGACCTTTTGGATAAAATCTTTTGCACAAAATCGAGCCTTGTATCATGGTTGATTTCCATCTAATGATTCCTTCACCCTGAAGATCCATTTGCATCCGACTATCGTTCTATTAGGTGGCATAGAAGTTCCAGTTACCAAGTGTGATTCTTGACACTTGATGAGCATCAAGTTCCTCTTTGATAGCTTCTTTTCACTTTTTGGCGTCTGGTCCTGTACAGTTTCTTCGTAGATCAACAATTCGGTGAAATTTGCCTCGTATTTTTCTGGCTTCTTTATTAGCGCTCTATCTCTGTGATTATGATGAAGTTTTTCTCGATTTGAATTATTGCCGATATCATCGTGTAGTGTTTTCATTGTCTCTTCCTCTTCTAACTTCTCAACATTTCCTATGTCGGTTTTCTTTTGTTGAACGTTGTCATTTTTGTCTTCTCTTCCTGGATCAGAGGTGTAAAGAGGTAGAGTTATTTCATTTTCGCTCGAAATACCCGTGTGATCGGATTTCTCATTAAATGTGACATTACGGGCTATTTTAATTGTGCCTATTTTAACATCATAGAAGCGATAATTGGCTGATTTTGTTTGATATCCAACGAACATCATTTTCTTTGATTTCGTGTCCCATTTTTTTCGCTGTTACTCTGGTATATGGACATAAGCTTCGCATTCAAAGGTTTTGAAATAGTCTAATTTTGCCTGTTTTCCGGTCCATATTTATGGGGTTCGAACATCTATGTAAAATAACGAAGTTCGATTATATATATGTATGGCTGTGTTCATGGCCTCGACCCACGATCGAAGTGGTAGCTTTTTAGCATGTAATGAGCCTTCTAGTATTCTACTATATCTTTCTGAACAGCCATTATGTTGTAGCGTATAAGAGGCTGTCATTTCCAACTGGATTCCTCGAGACGTCAAAAAGGATTTCATGTTGTTATTGACATATTCCTTTCCATTATTCATCCTGATAGTCTTGATTGGTCAATTGAACTTGTTCGTTACAAGAGCATAAACTTTTTAAATTTTTCGAAGACGTCCGATTTGTGTCAAAGGAAGTATATATGTGTAAAACTTAATCATTTTTAAAAATAACGTAGAAACGCTATCTCCTTATTGACTCATTTTACATGAATCCGTCCACATTCATATGGATAAATTTTCCTGACATTAGTCTCTAGATTCTGTAATCTTGAACGAGCATCTGTACTGCTTTCCCATTTCACATGGCCCACAAAATAATTCAGTGTCTTGAGAGATTCATCCAAGATTCAGGAGTCCTTGCTTATTCAGCTTGAGAAGCGACTTTAAACTTACGTGACCAAGACATTCATGCCATAGATGTAGATTCGAGGTGGCAGCTATTGTTTGCTTCAACTTGACAGTCGGTTTGAAATAACATATAATATAGATTCACGCTATGAGACACTCCAAAAGCCATATTCCATTCTGACTGATTGTGACTGATGTAGCCTTAAAGATAACTCGATGTTCTTTCTTGGTGCAGTCACCTACGGTGAATAGATTTCTGTTAAGAGACGGCACATAAAGTGCATTATTGAGTGCACCTTGACAGAAAAATTTCTATGTCAAAGTACACTAAAAAGTATATCTATCTACTTATATGATTGTGGCGTTCTATGTAAAATCGCGTTGTTAAACGTAGGAATAACTACACCAAGCTACGCGAAGATGTAAAATGGCGTACTTGAACCTAGTTAGGCATAGAAAATACGCCAACGCGCAACTAATAATCATTACTTCCTGTTCTATGCCAAACTACACCAACTAATTTTTATTCTTTCGTAATATTTCGAGAAAGTATGCCATTCTATTATATGTTTTTCACATTCTTTTCAAACTCTACAGTCTGATAGTTGAGCACAAAAATAATTATGCCAAACTACGCGTTTTTACATAAAAAGTATAAAATGGCTTACTTGGAATGTCTTACCTAGTTAGACATAGAAAGTACGCCAAAGAACGCGTAACTAATAATCATTACTTCCTGAACTATGCGTTTCTATGCCGAACAACACTTATTTTTATCACTAATTTTTATCAAGTAAATACATATGCCATTCTACACTTTTTTATGCGGAATTACACTCTACAGTCTGATAGTTGGGCAACAGAAATAACTATGCCAAACTACGCTAGTTTACGCGGTTGCACAAAAAAATCGTTTCCTGAAATACGTGTTTCTATGCCAAAGTATAATACTTTTAATTTTTAGTTTGTGATGAAGTACGTCATTCTCTACGCTATTTTACGCGAAATTACTCTTATTCAATAGCGAGCAGTTTGTATCTCTGCCGACAGAAAACCACAGCGGAGATGCATAAGAACCACTTAGGAAAGAATATAAGGAGCGCAGCACTCCATCATATTTTTTATTTTGTTTGATATGGTTAGTATGGAATTTAACTTGATGCTACTTGTTAATGTCAATTTTTTAATATGAATGATCTCAGCAAACACAAATATATAACTATTAGATGTTGGAATTAATTCGTAGCGTTTTACAAGAAATGGCACAAGCAATACACTATTTCGTTGTTACCTATAGTTCTGTATACATTGTAAACATCTATCATAGGACGTCATTTGCCGTACATAACCTTTCTTGAAATCATAAATAACAACACTGTATAATTCATTGAATATGTCAAAATTTGTGCCGAATAAAGTGTATTTGCGGGGAATTTTATTACACTACTTTATCCAAAAGAAATCTGCAGCTGAAGCGCATAGAATTCTTGTTCAGACTTATGGTGACAATGCTCTGTCGGATACGACATGCAGAGACTGGTTTCGACGCTCCAAAAATATTGATTTTGAACTTAAGGATAAAGAACGTTCTGGCGCACCGAAAAAATTTGAAGACAAAGAATTAGAGCAATTACTCGATGAAGACCCATCTCAGACGCTATCAGAACTTGGAAAAATATTACAAGTTGATGAGTCAACTGTTTCAAAACGTTTAAAAGGGTTAGGAATGATCCAGAAGCAAGGACATTGGGTGCCGTATGAATTGAAGCCGAGAGACGTCGAACGACGTTTTGGCACGTGTGAACTACTGCTTCAACGGCAGAAAAGAAAACGTTTTTTGCACCGTATCGTAACTGGCGATGAAAAGTGGATACATTACGATAATCCAAAACGTAGAAAATCGTGGGGTAAGCCCGGCCATGCATCCACATCGTCCGCAAAACCAAATATCCATGGCTCAAAGCTTCTTCTCTGTATTTGGTGGGATCAGCAGGGTGTAATTTATTATGAACTGCTTAAACCGAACGAGACTATCACGGGGGATCGCTATCGACTTCAATTGATGCGTTTGAGTCGAGCCTTAAAAGAAAAACGGCCGTTATACGCGCAAAGACATGACAAAGTGATTTTGTACAATCTTCGTAAGATGTGAACTTTAGCTCGCACAAGCTATGAGCTAATGATCGAAACAAGTGGTAGTCGCTAGGTGCAATATCAGGAGAATACAGCGGGTGGGGTAAAACTTCCCATTTAAGCGTTTCCAGGTAGGTTTTTACTGGTTTTGCAACATGAGGCCGACCGTAGTCATGTAACAAAATCACTTTGTCATGTCTTTGCAGATTTCTTTTGGATAAAGTAGTGTAATAAAATTCCCCGCAAATACACTTTATTCGGCACAAAAATAGACATTTTCAGAACTAATAAAAAATTACTTTGTTTACACTAAAGTGAACTATCACACACTGAAATGTGAAGTTAGATACAGTACTTCCTTGCATGTGCGTTACCATTCGAAATTCCATGCACGGAGTACTACTACTGCCATCTTTGAAGAAACAGCGAGAACTTATTCAAGGTCCTAATAATACATATATTTATGTATAAATACAAGTTTGGTAAATAACGAGACAATTCTCGCAATACAATTTTCGTAAGAGTTAATAAGATATTAATAAGATATTAATTACTAAATATCACCGAATATTGGTTTTCAATAATTTTTTACTCAAATACTATCAACTTTACAAAAAACTATATAGCAAGTGACAAAAATTGTTTATTTCCTTTTCATAGAGTTCTGAAAATTTTTTCGGAATTTTTTAGTGCTGCATTTTTTCATGTTGGAAAAATAGTTGGCAATAAGAAAATGCAGTACTAAAAAGTTGATAAAAAATTTTGAAAAAATTTTTAGGGCTTTATGAGAAAAAAGTAAACAATTTTTGTCTTTTGCTGTTTTTCTGTAAAGTTGATAGTACTTGAATAAAAAATTATTTATGTAATAATGTCCAATATTCTGATATATTGGTGAATAAAACCAATATTTTGATATAATGGTGATTTTTACTAATTGATATCTTGTTAATTATTGTAAAAATTGCAAAATGATAGAGGACTTTTCGATTCAATTTATTCCGTTCTACCTCTATGCCAGAGTTTCATTGTTACTAATCAAACACCCTACAAATATACAGGATGATTCAGAACAATCAAAGTGTCCCTGACAAGACGTATTCCCGACCGAATTCTAAGACGACTTTTCCTTTACGAAAATTTTGTCCGAAACTTAGTTTGCACATTACAAGAAGAAATAGTTAGCGTATCATGTGTCGCGTATAGGAGATGGGCAGGAGCTCACGGTTAGACGTGGGCTCTTTACGCACGGGACGCACACTGACTGGACGCATTCACACGTTTATAAAAACACGTTCCGTCTTATCTTTTCCTTCTACCGCACTATCTTTTTGTCTTTCACATACTTTAAATATGCTAATTTCATTAAATTATAAAATAGAACGATGAAATTCAAATAAATATTGAATTCTTTGAATATCGAGTTGCATTTTAATTAATTAATATAATTGTTAAAAAAATATAAAAGAGCGAAATTAGACAATAATTATGTGCGATAAGCACTATAAAACTATTATTGGCATACGTATCATACAATTATTTCAGTACGTCGAATTCTAAGAGCGTTTCTTACAATTCGACGTACCGAAAAACTTGTTAGGCTTAATTGTATGTCAATAAGCATTATAATACTTGTACCACGCAATTATTGTCTAATTTCTCAATTTTACGAAAATTTCTTTAACAATTTTATCTATCGCGCTGGTAGTGTTTATTACATACTTATGAGAAGTTTTATGAGAAACACGATCGTGCTTTTTAACATTCAAAGAATTATTTTAAAACAAAAACGTAAGCCAAATACTTTAAAATGTTATTATCGTAATTAAAATTGTTACATTGTAGACGTTCAATGATTCCATTTCTCTAGTTTCTTAAAACAATTGAAGGAATAAATTTGGATGCATCGTAATAATGCTCGACATAACTATTTACTGTAATTCACTTCCACCACTCAAATATTAAATGTCTTTTGAGTACCTAGATATGTAGTTACATGTTTCCACGATAAGATTCTTTTTTTATAAATTATGGCAATAAAAAAAGTGTATTAAATAAGAAAAGTTTCAGTATCAATTTCACGACACGAAACAGGCCGGTATTTACAAAAATAGGTGTGGTTTGGCCAAACACACCTTATTATGTAATCCTTCCACCATAGTAATAGCTTATTACAGAAAGTCCATAAGAGTTATTACACATGAAACGACATAAGCTGCATAAGCATAGCTTAAGGTCGTTGGACATCTATAAAGATATTATATTGATTTATGTAAGATGCTAATCCAATGATCTTATGCAATGCTTATATGTAGCTTATGTCATTTTATGTGTGGTCGCTCTAATAAAGTATATAAATGAAATTATGTAACTAGAATATAACTCATTATATAACAATTACATAACATTGAAATTATTTATATTATAGTCATATAACATTTCAGCATGTTATGTAACCATTTTGTATCTTTCTGTAACTATGCAACAGTTATATAACGTTTATTACATTTTTATCTATTTTATATAACTGTAATTTGCAATGAGTGGGAAATTACACTAACATGTACGTTACATGTAATCAATATTACTTGTTATATTCTATATAAAGGTTATGCGTTTCGCGGGTTTCCTTCGTGTCCAAATCCATTCTTGGAATGCCAACGTTTCATAAACTTTGTCACTTCATCAGAGCGAGGAGCAGCCTGATACTGAACTGTTTCTCTGGGCTGTTCCTTTTATATTACGCTACTTGTTGGAGTAGTAAGGGGAAAGAAGAGAATTGTAGGTGGGGGAAGAGGTGGGGGAAATGGGTCAGTCTTCAATAACTGTTATATTCTGTTTTATTACAGCAATATAACAGTTATATAACTGCGTTTGCTGAGTTGTTATTACGTTGTAAATGTTCAATGATTCCATTTTGCTCTAGCTTCTTGAAACAGTTGGAGGAATAAGTTTGGATACACCGTAATAATACTTGACACTGTTTAATTCATTGTAATTCATGTAATTCATTTCCATCACTCAAATATTAAATTTTAAGAATGTAGATATCTAGTCACACGTTTCTACGAT
This sequence comes from Pseudoatta argentina, assembly GCA_017607525.1. NCBI lineage: Eukaryota > Metazoa > Arthropoda > Insecta > Hymenoptera > Formicidae > Pseudoatta > Pseudoatta argentina. Next base: position 457,748 of record JAANIA010002897.1, read on the forward strand.
GAGATTCTTCTTTTATAAATTTTGTTACGTTTCAAAATATTAACACAATTACACTCACTTGATAACGCGAGGAATTTATTAACCGGTTTATCAATTAATCACTAATAATCACAAACAATTAATTATTCGGAGATTGAAAATCGCACGAAGCTTTAAAACACGTGTTCACGCATTACTGAGGCGCTTTGTGTTCTGCAATCATTGCACTCATAATCAAGAAAGTCAGTCAGCTGCTTGCCACACGTAACACATATTGTATTGTTGTTTGCGAACTTACACACGTGTTTTAAAACTTTGTGTGATTTTCAATCGTCAAATAATCAATCGTTTGTGATTGTTAGTGATTAACTGATAAACCGGTCAATAAATTCCTCGTGTTATCAAGTGAGTGTAATCAAAATGTGTCAATATATTGAAACGTGACAAAATTTAATAAAAGAAGAATTTCATCACGGAAACGTGTGACTTGATATCTACAAGACATTTAATATTTGAGTAATGGAAGTGAATTTCTAAGTTTGTTTGCCTCGCACTCTCCAACATGCCTAACACGCTCCAATACGTTCACGTCGCATTAGAGCATATTCTATGATTAATTAAGAGCACGCTCCATTTGCCTCACCTCAGAAGGTACGATTGAAGCATATTACGCACGCATATATAATGGTTGAAAACGTATTGAAAAAAATATTTCAGATTCATTTTGTATAAAAATGCATTTAATAAATATTTTATAAAAATATAAAAATATAATATAACAATAAAATATAATGTTAATAAAATAAAATAATAAAATAAAATAAAAAAATAAATAAAATAAAAAGAATAAATAAATAAAATTAGAAAAATTAAAAAAAATTAGTATTAATACAATAAAATATATTATAATATAATATAAAAATATAATATAACTTTTATATTTATTAAAAACGCATTTATTTTGTATAAAAATGCTTTTCAAATAATCGAGGTAAACACAAAATACCCGAAACGAAACGAGACATGTCCAATCCATTCGAGTGGTCTCACGGATTAGGCTAAGTGACATGCTCATTTGTTCTAAATTCGTTCGTGTCACTGAACATTGAAACACATGAATGCTCCAACCGCCATCTTACTTGTGTTCCAAATACTCTCTGGATTAATTTGGAGCATGCGACGCGAACAAACCTACAGTAAACAGTTGTGTTAAGCACTATTACGGTGCACCTAAATTTAGTCCTTCTGTTTCAAGAGTCTAAAGCAAACTGGAATCATTGAACATCTACAAGGTAATAACAATTTTATAAGATAATAATAAGTAAAAGTAAGCAAAATGTAAGCCAAATACAATTTTTTAAAGTGTATTTGGCTTACATTTTTGTTTTGAATATTCTATAACTCTTTAAATGCTAAATGCACGATCGCGTTTCTCATAAAACTTCTCATAAGTATGTAATAAATACTACGAGTGCGATAGCGCAGATAAAATTGTTAAAGAAATTTTTGTAAAATTGAAAAATTAAACAATAATTGCGTTCCACAAGTATTATAATGCCTATTAATATACAATTCTACAAGTCTAACAAGAATTTCAGTATGTCAAATTGTAAGAATTCGCTCTTAGAATTCGACGTACTGAAATAATTGTATGATTTGTATGTCAATAATAATTTTACAATGTTTATCGTATGTAATTATTGTCTAATTTTGCTCTTTTACGACATTTTTTTAACAATTTTATCAATGTATTAGTTGTACAACTTTGCTTCCGCCGTTTTTCTATAGAAAGCTATTCTATAGATGGCTTTAGCGGTAAGTGGTGGTCGAAATAAATAGATCATAGACATCATACAATAAACTTGGACATCTGTCAACATAATCCCCATAGAAACATTAGTCAGATTTATATCTGCATCATAAAGTTATTCTTGATTGAAAATGTCAGTTTACGAGCCAAATTCTCGTCATTTGCGGGAGGTTTTAATTTTCTGCTTCAATATGAAGAAATCTGCGGCTTAGGCTTATCGAATGGTCTCAAATACTTATGGTGAGGCCGCTATTAGTAAAAAAACGTGTCGTGAGTGATTTCAACGCTTCAAGAACGGTGATTTTGACGTCGAAGACCGACATAGCGGTGGAAGAGAGAAAGTTTTCGAAGATACAGAATTGGAGACATTACTCGATCTAGATTCGTGTCAAAATCAAGAAGAATTGGCACGATCATTGGGAGTGATTCAACAAGCCATTTCAAAACGCCTCAAAGTCATGGGAATGATTCAAAAGCAAGGAAATTCGGTGTCGTACGAGTTGAAGCCGAGAAATGGTGAACGGCGTTTGTTTGCTTGTGAACAGCTGCTTGAAAGGCAAAGACGGAAGGAATTTCTGCATCGCATTATGACTGGGGACGAAAAATGGGTTCATTACGATAACCCCAAGCGCAGAAAATCATGGAGAGTTCCCGGCCATGCTTCCACGTCGACGGCCAAACCGAATATTCACGGCTCCAAGGTCATGCTCTGTATTTGATGGAACCAGCTCAGCGTAGTGTATTATGAGCTGTTAAAACTGACTGAAACAATCACAGGCGATCAGTATCGAACGCAATTGATGCGTTTGAGCCGAGCATTGAAAGACAAACGGCTGCAACGAGAGACATGATAAAGTGATTTTGCATGCTCGACTCCATGTCGCGAAAGTGTTCAAGATATACTTGGAAATGTTGAAATGGGAAGTCCTATCCCATCCGCCTTATTCTCCAGACGTTGCTCCCTCTGACTATCACTTGTTTCGATCAATGGCATACGACCTGGCTGACCAGCACTTCCGGTCTTATGAAGAAATAAAAAATTGGATCGATTCATGGATCGCCTCAAAAGATGACCAGTTTTTTCGACGCGGGATTCGTACGCTGCCCGAAAGATGGGAGAAAGTAGTGGCCAACGATGGACAATACTTTGAATCATAGATGTATAACCAGTTTTTTACAATAAAGCCTCGAATTTTGGAAAAAAAAACGGCGAAATCAAAGTTGTATACCTAATAATTAAAATACAATTCGATTCAAAGGGTTCAATATTTATTTTAATTTCATTATTTTTATTATATAATTTAATGAAATGAGCATATTTAAAGTGAAAGTCAAAGAGATAGTGTGGTAAAGGGAATAAACGTGTTTTAACATTTGTTGTCACTGTCGTGAAGATTTTTCAATCTCTACAATCAATTTTCATAATTTTTTGGAATATTTGGATTTAAAAATTTTTTTTAATATTGCAAAAAAAATGAAATAGAGTAAATATTGACCACAACAAAAACAGCTGTGATGATCTTGATACATATATTGTCAAGGTCCATGATCTTCAGTGACCTTCGACAGATTTTACTTGGTGGTCTTCGACGACGCTGAAACTGACCGTCGCAACCAGCCGTCGATTAGGGCCAAATATGCAGCGGGCGGAAATTTTTATTCTCATGCACGAGAATCGTTTAAAATGATACAAAAATTATTTACCGCACTTCAATCATAAAATATGGAATCGGTAATATAAAATAAGTTATATTATTACAAAGTTATAAATAATATTTTTATTAAGCGCGATTTCTCGATAAAAGTTCTAACAGGGGTACTTTGGCACCTCGTAATGGGGTTCGGAAGGATTTTTTCCAATAAAGGAGATCCTACACAATCGATTGATACCGATTAGAACAGCGGCTTTCTATCAATTTTTTCTCGATTTTTTAATTACGAGAATGGGCGAGTCGGGGGTCGCTTCTCGACAAAAGTATTGACAGCAGTTTAACATTGAGAGGAAACGTTTATAAATTTCGGACCTTTCAGTTCAGAAATCGTATATTTTTACTCATTTTTAGCGTTGTCCAGGATCAACTGCATGGAGATTACGAGCATATGATCCCTTTTTGTTTCTTTGTTATTTTTATATTTTTCAATTTTAAAAAAATTTTAATTTTTTTTTTTACTTTTATATTTTTAATTTATATACATTTTTTTTAAACAGTGTTTTAAAGCGTTTGTAATTGATTTTTGTATATTGTACCTAATATAATTTCATGCCTTACCGTCTGTTTTGCATGCGCGTGTTGGTTGCAGATGGTTTTGGATTAATCTGGAATCTATGTTTTAATTTTGATTTTTTAGTAGTTTTTACGTTTCCTGAAAGGACCAAGAATCGAGATTTACACACGTCATCACTTTTTGCTACTTTTGAATGTAACAAGAACTTCTCAATCCCTTTTCGTGCTTTTGTCATGTTATTATCATCGAATATAGTGTATGAGCTAGTACATACAAGGGCAAATCAATAAGTATCCGTGTTAGTAATGTAGACGCAAGCTTTTCACAAAAATTTTTTTTATTTTTCAACGTAATCCCCTTTTAGGAGGATACATTTTTCCCAACGCTTCTGTCATTTTTTTAACCTCTCAGAAAAATACGATTTGTCGAACTCTGCAAAATAGGCCTCTGTTTCGGCGATGACCTCCTCCATTCGACGTGAATTTCTTTCCACCGAGTTATTTTTTCAAATTTGGAAACAAGAAGAAGTCATAGGGAGCTAAATCCGGAGAATACGGTGGATACGGCAGCAATTCGTAGTGCAATTCGACCATGCTTCGAAATTGATAACCGCATCCGCTTGTTGTCGTGAGCAATCGCGGCACCCATTGGGCCGACAGCTTTTTCATTCCCAAGTTATCATGCAAAATATTGAATGCCGTTCCGTACGACATGCCTACGGCCTTTGCTACTTCATGCACTTTCGTTCGGCGAGAATCATATCGTTGACTTTTTCAATGATTTCCTTAGTAACTACGTCTGTCTGAGCGCTCCTCATCAAAAACAGACGAACGATCACGTTTGAATTCGTTGAACCAATATCTGACGGTTGTCATAGATGGTGAAGAGTTTCCATAGACGGCATCCAACTTCGTTTTTATTTCTTTGCATGTTTTTCCATCCAAAAATAAGAAACGAATCACGGATCAATATTGCTCTTTTTCGATTGTATCGGAAAACATCAAACACATTTACTACGAATTGCTGTCAAATCAAGACTATTGCATGAATCACTCTGAAATTTTGTATGGCGTCGTTTGAAAAATGGTAGTACACGATGGTAATGCCAACTTGCATCAGCAACGTCGCCTGTCTTGAAACACGGGTACTTATTGATTTGCCCTTGTATACGTATATGCTCAGATGCATATATGGACTCCGCAGTTACCGTCACTAGTTACTTGGAGTGTATCTGTTGGTGCATATACATTCCATTCTTGTCATTTTAAAGAGCTGTTCGTAGAAACGGTATGATCTTCGATAAAGTTGCATAATAGATTTCAAAATTGTGGTGGTGGCTATCCATGCATCGAATCTAAATAAAGAAAAAGTTTGTAATTAAATATTACCACGAGTAACCAGTGATTTCGGAAATAGGTATAAACCATACGTCATATGTATTTTCACATATTCAGCTCAATTATTGTTGCTCATAAAGATTTCCTGTTAGCAGTCTTTGGGCAAAAAAGTAAAATATCAATATATAAATAAATATCAAATGTAAGCAGTCGCTTATGTTGTTAATTAAAGCAAATGTTAATTAACGCTTTTTGTGATAATCACGAAAAATCCATTTATCATCTAATTATTGACCTGGAAGTAAGGTCAAGGGTAAGTTTGGAAACAGGTTCTGTCGATGAAAAGATCTGCTATTGTGTCTTATTTAAAAAGTCTTGTGGGTACTGCGCATTGTTTGGGAAAAATTTTTCTCGAGTATCACTATTTGTAACTTGATGTCGATTTTTCCATCACAAAAGAAACATTGATTTTAGTATTCTCTTTCCATTTTTTTTTTCTTTTCGGAATTGGGGATCGAGTTTGTTGGATTACTCTTCATTGGAACAAAAACATTTTCTTGATCACTCTTAGTCTTCGATTTGTAAATAAATTTAGGTAATTTAAAAAAAGAATTACTTTCGTGATTCTTTTTTTGCTGCCAATACTTTTCTACAAATTCATCACGCTGTTCACATTTTGATTTTCTTTTAATTTTCTGTCAAGTGGTTACGAAACTGTATTTTCGTTTCAACAAGCGAGTCTCGAGATAATTGGCCTGTTTTTAAATTTTGGTACTGACATATTCGATTTGTTCTCATATATGTAATGTTTTAATATTTTTTGATAAGTTTCGATAGCAGCATTACTATCTCGCAAAATAGCAAACTTGCATATTTCCAAAGTTGACCACAGACCGAAATAAGGCATGAAATAATTCATTAGATGTTGTATACAGGGCAATAGTTTTTATTCGGTTTTCCTCCAGTTACATTTTGCTCCGATAATATCGTTCCAAAGACGTTAAATGTTTTGTAAAAGGAAGATTATTCATTTCTATAGTATCTTCCACTTTACTGGAATTAATATTTTCATCGATAGCGTTTTTTTTTTATTGAAAGCATTAGATGTAATATTATTTAACATATCTAAACACTCGTCGTAATTGGTATCTTAAATATTTAGATTGAAGACCTTAACCACAGAGCAAAAAACATTGTGCTTCAGGTAATTTATCGCAATAAATCAATTTTGTAATTGCCATCCTGCTAAACATATTTGTATCTTTTATCAATGTCTTAGATTTTCTCAATACAGTTTTTACCAAATGGGATGAACAGATAATGAATTGTTCAATTATTAAAAAAAGAATTGCCGTATAAGAAAATGTTTTTTTTGTTTTTTGCTATTTCCATTCGTCATATGGAATTATCCTTTTGGAACAATATTTAGAACAACTAGAACAATCTGTAGCGAGAAGAAATTGTTTCATTTTTCAAAAAAGGGAGGCTAGCAAAAAATAATTTTTTCCATTTTATTGGAGAACGATTTGGAATAAGATAATACGTATCGCTTTGGAACAATATAGAACAAATTTAGAACAATCTGGAACAATTGTCAAAATTTTAATTTTCAAAAAAAGGAGGGTTAACTTGACACATCGTAACTTCCATATTTTATCTTTTGCAAATATCTATCATATTAATTTATAATAATAGATTTTTCTATGAGTAATAAGAAGATTGGTATTAATGCAAATTGTACTCTGACTGGTCACATACTTCATACGGCAGTAAAGGAAATTTTCATTTCTTTTGCAATAAATGTTTTTAATTAAAAAAATATTATTATATATTTTCTATTTTTCACATATTTATTAATTTTCTGAAAAATTTTCTAAAAAAATAATATTTGTTAAAGAACGACATTTTGATTTTTTATTTATATTAAAAGTTATATAGTTTTTTATTTATATTAAAGGTTATATAGTTTAATACTTGGCTCTTACAAAACAAGTAATGGCTTTTCAAAATCATGTTGTTTTAAAAGAACTGAATTTCTGTTTGTGAAAAATGGTGATTAAATCTCTATTAATGACTAAATATTATTTTTCTGNTAATAACCAAATATTATTATAATATTATAAACAAATATTATTTTTCTGTTAAATGGATCTTAAAAATAAATGAGTACACTTAAGTGTAAGTGTACAGTATCGGGAACTCAATACGCGCGCGATTCTATTCTCACCCTCCCTCCTCGAGCGAAGGCCCGCTGTTCCCGGGCTTCACAGCGGTGAGCCCCGTTTGTTTTTTCCTGCGATTATCATCTGGCGCCGCGCACGTGGTGATTAATAGCACGCACCGTTCACGTTTCGGTTCGCTTTCGGAGACAATCGAAATAACTCTTTCTACTCTGGTACCCGCGATAGCGCTACGATACGTAAAGTTCGCCGACAAGTAGCTAAATGGACGCCGAAAAACGGAGTCAGTTTATCAATAGGAATTGTGAAACTTCCGCGGTGAGTTTATCTGGACCACTCCTGAGTTCCGTGTGTGAATTGGAACAATTTTGGCGATCCTGCCAGGATCCGCGGAATGTCGGTGAACCGGTGAATGGTGAACTGCCTAAGTGATCAAACAATCTCTAAAACGCGATCATGTAGGCGTAAAACCCGTGCATAAGCGCAGCGTGGATCGCGATTTTCGATCCACCGTTTTAATCATACGGCGCCCGCTGGGTATTCACGCTCTCTCTTTCTTACGGCACTCGGCCATAAGAAGCGCGGCGAATCAAGACGGGCACCAGTTGTTGTCTCTCTTTCTCCAGCGATCGACGCGGCGCAGCAGTTCACGCATGTCAGAGGCTCGCGTGCTCTCTCTCCCTCTCTCTAGAGAGCCCCACCACTCGTCACGAAGTCGGCGCCTGTCTCGGGTCAGCGCTCTCTCTCTTTAAGAGCGCCCCCCCCTCGCCACGCTAAATTCGACGCTTCTCTTCGTCTCTACGGGTCTTACACTCTGGCTTGACTCTCGCTACGCATACGCAGTGAAACGTCAGCCCGATGCCAGAGATGGATGAAACGTTGGAGATCTCGGCTCAGGATGTGATCAACCAAATGGATGCGCAGTTGCCCTCGTTGGGACGACAGATCACAGTTATTCTCGCATTTGGAGCGGAACCCCTGCCGCTACCGGTTTTGCAGAATCGACGGTTTCTCTTCGACACTTGGTCTGGTTGCCATGACATCCACATGAGATTAGTGTGTCTCGACCCCTCCTCGGGAAGCGTGAAGAAATACATGACGGAGGACAAGTACGGAGCTGCCGAAACACAGTATCTCGACGCTACTGACAAACTGGCATTCTACTGTCCTAGCATCGGCGGACGCACCTCGCCCGACAGCGCCACCAGCACACGGATGTCATCGCCTCGATCACCTGCCCAAAATAAGTCTCTCAGTTTTCATAGGCAAATATACAGAGTGGGATAAATACAGCGCATATTTTGATTCGCTCATCGTTAAAGATCATGATATTGATAATGTGCAAAAATTGCACTATTTACTGTCTAGTTTATCGGGAGAACCTCGAGATTTCCTAAAAAATACGCCTTTCAATTCGGATGGCTTTGCAACTGCGTGGAATTTGCTAAATAAGCGTTACTCTAATTCGCGGTCTATTGTGGCAGCTCATATTTCTGCGTTACTTGCGCTTCCGTCGGCAAAGGCGGAATCGGTAGAATCGTTAAAAACATTGCGAAATCTCGTTACTGAGCTTGTCACTTCGTTAGAATCCGCTAAACGTTTTCTGTACGTGACCGAGCCGTCGCCGCAAGAAACGCCGGGAATTCACGGAGTCGCGACGGGCCTGGGAGCTGCATTTGGGCTCGAGCGACGAGTTTCCACACTTTTCCAAATTGGACAAGTTCCGCCACTCGAATACGCGGGTTAGAATTGTGTCCAAAGGCGGCTGTTAGCCCGGTGACAAAAGAGCCTGTTTTATCAAAGTAACCTCGCGTCACCTCCCACGTAGTTGCAACCTTCCCGATTTCGTGCCCACTCTGTAAAAAAGCGCATTCAATTTATAAATGCAATCAGTTTCGGACTTTGGCACCTTCAGCGCGACTTTTTCGCGCAAAAGACTTGCGACTTTGTATAAATTGTTTAGGGTCAAAACATTTGTCAGCGAGTTGCGCCAGCTCTCAAAGCTGTCACATATGTCACGGGAAGCATCACACGCTTCTGCATTTTCTGAGTCTTATCTCGCATGTGGACACGCCGTCGACCTCGACACCGACGTCGACGTCGACATCTACGATGTCGACCGCGGAGCGAAATCGGCAGGAGATCGGATCGAAATCGATGATTCATGCGTTGATGACGGCACCGTTGCCGCACAGGATCGGTCGCGTGTTGCTCGCCACTGCGCATGTATTAGTGACGTCTGCGGAGCGAACGGTAAAAGTTCGGGCATTACTCGACCAGGGTTCTACACGGTCGTTCGTCACGGAGGCGGTGGTGCGCTCGTTGAGGGTACGCGCGGTTCCAGTGTCTAATTCGCTGGTGGGGGTTGGAAGTGTCTCGGCGGGAACTTCGACCGCGGTAGCTCCAGTTTTGATCGGACCGAAACACGGTAACGGCCCAACGCTGCACACGGACGCGCTCGTGTTGAAAAAGTTGACGAGCTACGTTCCCCGGGTCCCACGACGGGACCCTCTCTGGCCTCATCTAGAAGGCCTCGATTTAGCGGATAATCATCCCGTGGTGCACGAGCCGGTGCACGTCATTATCGGCGCGGATTTGTACGGTACCGTTTTGTTGGAGGGCTTAGCGCGCGGGCATTCGACTAAGCCAGTGGCGCAACGTACGATTTTCGGATGGGTGTTATCGGGGCCCTCTTCCTCGGTTGCCGCTGACAGCGAGGATACGGCCGTTGTTCTCCACGTTATGGACAATGATGCACTTCATGACTCTCTAACTAAATTTTGGGAGTTGGAGAATGTTCCCAGTGCACCGACATACACACTCGCAGAGGCTCAGTGCGAGGAGCACTTTGTGAGAACCCACTCACGCACGCTCTCGGGTCAGTACGTGGTTCGACTCCCGTTCAGTTCGAATCCCTCTATTTCACTCGGATACTCCAGTCCCAGCGCGTCTCAGTCATTGAACGCTCTCGCACGACGTCTAGCTCGGGATGACACTCTTGCACAGCAATATGGAGACTTCATGTCTGACTACGAGACACTTGGTCACATCATGCGAGTCCCCCCTCCTAAGCGCGAGGATACTCAGCTGGTGTACCTCACGCATCATCCGATGCTCAAACCGGACAGCCTCACAACGAAGTTGAGGGTGGTGTTCAATGCCTCAGCTCTCACCACCAACTTCACCTCTCTAAATTCACACTTGCTCATAGGGCCTAAGTTACAGCCGAAACTTTTTACGATTCTGCTACAATGGCGCGCATTTCGTTTCGTTCTCTCAGCCGACATTACGAAGATGTACCGGCAAAATGCTTGTTCACGTGGACGATCGGGACTTTCAACGCATCCTCTAGAAGTCAAACCCGGATGCTCTCGACGTAGAGTTCCAGTTGAATACAGTGACATATGGTACCACGTGTGCGCCGTACCTGGCACTTAGAGTATTGCGACAATTGACGATGGATGAAGGGCACGCGTATCCCCTCGGAGCACAGGTCCTTCAAAGGTTTGTTTACGTTGACGATTGTCTGTTCGGAGCGGATGATGTCGACACCCTCACCCAGATGCGCATTGAGGTTTGCGCATTACTCAGCAATGGCCACTTCGTGTCTCGGAAGTGGAGCAGCAACGATGAGAGCTTGCTCCGAGGAATAGACCGCTCTGATCACGGGCTGGCCTGGGGTCCTGGTGACGCAAACACCCCGAACGTTAAGGTGCTAGGCCTCGGATGGAACCCGTCTTCAGACTCATTTCACTACCGGTTGTCGTTGCCCCCCCCCTATCGGAAGTGACTAAACGGCAGGTGTTGTCTCTCATCACTCGCCTTTACGAACCGTTAGGATGGATTTGACCAGTCATCGTTCAGGCAAAGATTTTCATGCAGGAGTTGTGGCGGCAATCATTGACCTGGGATGAGACACTCTTGACTGAGTTGACCAAACAATGGACGCACATCTACGAAGACTTGCGCCATCTGGCGGCTGTAACTATAGACCGCTGGACTCACAATCACTCCAACTTACGTCGTCTCTGTCTTCACGGGTTTTCCGATGCCTCGAGTTTGGCATACTCAGCCGTAGTATATTTGCAGTGCACACATCTCGATGGAAGTATCACCATCTCTTCGCTAGCTAGCAAAACTCGCGTCGCTCCGCTAAAGACGCAGTCCATCCCGCGCCTCGAATTGTGCGGAGCTCTGCTTCTGGCCCAACTCATCGTTCAAATATGCACACTTCCAGAATATTCCCAACTGTCCCACTTCTGTTGAACAGACTCGACCATCGTGTTGTCATGGTTGAGTGGAGAATCGACGAAACGCGACGTTTTTGTGGTAAATCGGGTCACCAAGATCCGCAGCGCACTCCCTGATGCTACCTGGGGTCACGTTCCAACGGCTGAGAACCCTGCTGATGCCGCCTCTCGGGGACAAATCGCCTTGTCGCTGATCCACTCACCACTGTGGTGGAACGGCCCGCCTTGGCTGCTTCAGGACGATTCTCACTGGCCACACAGGATCAACGTGCAGGACGAAACACCTGTAATCCCTGCAGTAATCGCAGCCCACGTGCGCCCAGTCGAGAACTCGTTCCTTTAGCAGTTAGCAGCTCGATATTCCTCCCGGAAGAAACTCGTACGAGTGACTGCGTACTTGCTGCATTTCTCTCCCAGCCGGCGCGCTGGCTCCACTTTCGGTTCGCAACCGACACTCGTCGATGCCACGGAATTTGGAACCGCTGAAGAGTGCTGGTTTCGGTACGTTCAGGAGTGTCGGTTCGCGGATGAAGACAGGCGGTTATCAGATGGATCTAAAAACCTCAGCTCCAAGAACAACCCGTTAGTCTCGTTAGATCCGTTTTTGGATGACAGGGGCCTTCTCAGAGTGGGCGGACGATTGTCGCGCTCGGACTTCCCGTACACTGTTAAGCATCCGATAATTTTGACGGATCACTCTCTCGTGCGATTGTTTGTCGCGTACGTGCACCAAAAGTGCCTCCACGGCAGGTTACAACTCACGCTGCGCACGCTGCGTCAGACGGCGTGGATTTTACGAGCGCGACATGTAGTGCGTGCTGTGCTACATAAATGCGTTTCGTGTGCTCGACTACGGGCAGACACAATAGGCCAGCTTATGGGATCCTTACCCCCCGCGAGAGTTTTACGCCCCGCTCGGGCGTTTCAACATACGGGTGTAGATTACGCCGGTCCCCTCCAGGTACGAGAGGTCGCAGGTCGCGGGAATCGAGCTCACTCGTGTTACCTTGCTGTATTCGTGTGCATGTCTGTGCGGGCTATCCATTTAGAGCTCGTAATGGATTATTCGTCGAAATCCTTTTTGGCGGCGTTCAAGCGGTCCGGTTCGCGTCGGGGGCTCCCTCAATGCCTCTACAGCGATCGGGGTACCACCTTTCGAGGAGCGTACACTGATCTTACGGACGCTTTTCACGCGGCTCAACAGGCGCCCGAGTTCCGGGATTTTCTAGCGGAGAAGGGTGTCATCTGGAATTTCATTCCCCCAACCGCCCCCCATTTCGGTAGGATCTGGGGGAGTGGAGTTCGCAGCGTAAAGCATCATATCCGTCGTGTTCTCGGATCCCGGACGCCCACGATCGAAGAGTTCTCCACGCTTCTTTGTCAGATCGAAGCATGCCTCAATTCGCTACCGATTGATCCGCTGACGGATGACCCTGATGATTTGGCGTCGCTCACTCCGGGTCACTTCCTGATTGGTGGCGAGATCACGGCAACTCCTGAACCCACCCTCCTTCATACTAATTCCAACCGACTGACGCGTTGGCAACTTTACCAACAAATACTCGAGTCCTTTTGGAGACGGTGGAGTTCTGATTACGTGACCTCGCTCCAGCAGCGATCCAAGTGGCGGTCCCGTAACGAGGACATCTGCGTAGGACAACTTGTTTTGTTGCGAAACGATACCACTCCCCCCACGAAATGGCAATTAGGCTGTATCATCAAGTGTCATCCCGGAAAGGGTGGCCTTACGCGTGTAGTCTCGGTTCGCACTTCAACGACGACTCTCGTTCGTCCCTTAAGTAAATTGGCAGCTGCCAATTGTCCATGATGACGCATAACCCGGAACTGTACTATGCTATTAGGTGTTGGAATTAATTCGTAGCGTTTTTTTAATGAAAGAATGTTATTTATTTCACATGAGCATTAAAAAATACATTAATGAAAGTACTTCCCATCACTTTCTACTACTTTTGACCATCTTTCGGGCAGTGAATGAATACCACGTCGGAAGAACTGTTCGTCTTTAGATGAAATCCTGGAATCGAACCATTTTGTACAATCTTCGTAAGATGTGAACTTCTGCTCGCACAAGCTATGAGCTAATGATCGAAACAAGTGGTAATCGCTAGGTGCAATATCAGGAGAATACGGCGGGTGCGGTAGCACTTCCCATTTAAGTGTTTCCAGGTATGTTTTTACCGGTTTTGCAACGTGTGGGCGAGCATTGTCGTGCAGCAAGATGATTTTATCGTGTCTTTCGAAGTATTCCGGCCGTTTTTGCTTCAATGCACGGCTCAAGCGCATCAGTTGCCGTCGGTAGAGATTTCCAGTAATGGTTTCATGCGGTTTTAGCAGTTCGTAGTATATGACACCCTTCTGATCCCACCAAATACAGAGCAGGAGCTTTGAGCCATGGATATTGGGCTTTGCCACTGATGTTGATGGTTCGCCGGGCTTAACCCATGACTTTCTGCGCTTTGGATTGTCATAATGGATCCACTTTTCGTCACCGGTAACAATCCGATGCAAAAAACCTTTTCTTTTCTGCCGTTGAAGTAGCAGTTCGCACGTGAGAAAACGTCTCTCAATATCCCTTGGTTTCAATTCATATGGGACCCAATGTCCTTCCTTCTGGATCATGCCCAAACTTTTAAGACGTTTTCCTATTGTTGAGAAGTCAACTTCCAATGACGTAGATAATTCTTTAAGTGTTTGACATGAGTTTTCATTGAGCAGTGCCTGCAACTTGTTAACTTCAAATTTTTTCGGCTGACCAGGTCGCTCCTTGTCATCCAAGTCAAAATCACCAGCTTTGGTGATGGCAAAACGTGCAAACCACTTCCTACACGTTTGCTCAGCCAGAGCATGTTCAGTATACACATCCACTAAAATACGATGAGCTTCAGCTGCACTTTTGTTCATATAAAGCAAAACTCCCCGCAAAAACACTTTATCTGGCACAAATTTTGACATATTCAATGAATTATACAGTGTTGTTATTTAAGATTTCAAGAAAGGTTATGTACGGCAAATGACGTCCTATGATAGATGTTTACCATGTATACAGAACTATAGGTAACGACGAAATAGTGTACTGCTTGTGCCATCTCTTGTAAAACGCTATGAATTAATTCCAACACCTAATACATTTTGTTAATTTAAGTTAAGTTAGTTTAAGTTTTGTATTATTCCAATGCCACGGGTGTTGAGTCCCATTTCTGAACCTCGGCGGGTTCAGGGGGGCGCTATGTATAGTATCGGGAACTCAATACGCGCGCGATTCTATTCTCACCCTCCCCCCTCGAGCGAAGGCCCGCTGTTCCCGGGCTTCACAGCTGTGAGCCCTGTTTGTTTTTTCCTGCGATTATCATCTGGCGCTGCACACGTGGTGATGAATAGCACGCACCGTTCACGTTTCGGCTCGCTTTCGAAGATAATCGAAATAACTCTCTCTACTCTGGTACCCGCGATAGCGCTATGATACGTAAAGTTCGCCGACAAGTAGCTAAGTGAACGCCGAAAAACGGAGTCAGTTTATCAATAAGAATTGTGAAACTTCCGCGGTGAGTTTATCTGGATCACTTCTGAGTTCCGTGTGTGAATTGGAACAGTAAGAAAGCGATTATATTTGTTTAACACCAGATTAAATTTTTTTTTCATATTTTGACAAAAAATGGCTCTTTCATGCCCATTCTTCCTTATATGCACATAAAATTTGCAATTAAGTATAAAATATAATTATAATTATAATATAAAATATATATTAGTTCTTTTTTTGCATTTATTTATATCATAAATTATATTTCAAATTATATTCAGTGATATTAAAAAAATTATTTTTAATAATAGTTGTAAATACATTGCACAGCAGTATTGCTACGACATTACAGCGCATTCTTGCTGAAAGAGGATATTTTTATGATACTATGACGTTGCAACAATGTTGCAAATACATTGCGCAATCTATTTGCAATATAACAACATTGCAGTAAGATATATCTGCAATCATTTTGCAATCTTTCTGTGCTGTATGGATTCCGTCATGTATTAGATCATAAACAAATAGAGATGGATGACAAATGGCATTTTTATTATTATTTTTTAGCTTAGTTAACAAATATAGTGTATAATTCTGTTTCCGTTCGATTTCCTTTTGTCATGTAAATTATAAACAAAAAGATGTCGATGATGAATAAATCGCTTTTTCATTATCATTTCCTGGCTTAGTTAATAAATACAGGTGTACAATTTCATTTCCGTACAATCTCCTTTTGTAAATAAATGAATAAAGTTCGATAACGAACAAATCATTTTGTTATTTTCATTTCCTAGTAAAGTTCTCCAACATTTCTCAATTTTCACAAAACATTCATTCCCAATTTTTATCAAAATAAAAAAATTAATTTCTAAAGCGTCGAATTCGCTATCAATAGCTTGATACGCAGGGCATAGAGACTGCCTGGTAAGCACCTCGCGTTCTGCACACAGCCGTAAGCTTCTAAACGTCATATTTCGAATGTAGATATCCGATTGTGGGATTAAGTGACTCAATAGATAAGTCAGATTCTCTAGACAAGCCCACGCTTGTCGTGTGATGTGATATGAGTAATAATAATCGAGACTTTTCTTGTAACTGGTAAATAATATTTTTATTTCACGAGTACAAATTAACACGACCGTACAGGATGAATGTCTTAATCGATCTGTTGTTATAATTTTTGTTTTATTATTTTTACGCTACTAGGCAACTCGTTACCAACAAAATCCTTAAGTTTTCTACACTCGCTGCACTAGTGAGGTATTAAGAATCCCCCACACGATAGCGCCTCTAGCGCCATCTAGTGCTAAACGGTACAATCGTACATTTTGAGAGCTGGTTGACGACAATAGCGACGTATCTGAAATCTGAAAGTTACAGATCTGGACTTTGAATTGCAATATCTCTACTTTTAAAAAGAAATAAACGTAGAAAAGAAATAAAAGCACGAATAATACAATCAGAGTGTAAGCTATCGATAAAGTTATACTTAAAACTCGATCGAGTCAGTCCCCTTATAGCACAAAAGTTGCAGCAACAATGCTGCAACATTGAAGCATTATTACTGCAAATTCTGTACTGTATGGACCGTTATTGAGATCCTATAATCTCGATCCGGCGCAACCCGCCGACTCGCCTAAAGGAGCACGATGGTGTCTCTAGATTAAAAGATCAATATTTCGATATTTTAATTCGATATTTTAAATTATTGTTATACCTTACTTTTAATACAAAAAATCTTCGTTTTAATAATAAAAGATAGTAATTAATACACAATAATAACAATTTCATTTTAAAAAATTTTGTTTTCGAAACAAATCATAATAACTTCGAACTGATATCAAAATGATAAAATATCGATCTTAAGTTAATGCATAATAGTAATGACAATCTTATTTTGAACATTTTTTGTTTTATATACAAATAACGAATATAACAAATATTTATATTTTTAGAGTACTCTTAATGCCATTCAATAATTAAAATAAATATAAAATAATTACTCTGATAGCACAAAAGGATTTCTGAAATGTTGCACGACCATAATATTGAAACATTAAAATCGTCGCAGTAACATTACTTAATGTTTCTGAGAAGTCTCTGCAAGATTGCGACAACATCAAAATGTCCGCTTTGATCCGCAAGAAACGTTTCTAAAATATTACGAAAATATTTACACAATATTTCAGTGATGTTGATGCAATATTCTCTTTAGTTTTTTTTGCAATATTGCAGAAATGTAAAAAAATGTATGTATGCGAGTAGGACTGGATAAAATTATATAGCTTCATTTACAACATTGAAATATTTAAAATACTGTCAAAATCTTAATTAATATTTAAATTATAAAACATTTTCAACCTTTCAATTTGAAATATAATACAAATTATTTATACTTCAAATCAAATGGCTGAAAGTTAATTATATTCTTTATAATTCAAATATAAATTAATATTTACAGTATTTTGAATTTTCTATTTTAAATATTTCAATGATATATTTTGCTCGACTCTGTATGTACGCGGAAATAAATAAATAATATTGTATACATTATATATATTAGGTGTAGTAAAAATAAATCCATTATTTTTCCAATAGATGACTTTAGTAATCTGTATCTCGCGTTGCGAGAATCTGGTCACGGAGAAAACTCGCGAAATGCATAATATTTATATATAAGGAAAAGTTTTTTATATA
>JAANIA010002897.1:477799-487965 GCA_017607525.1 Pseudoatta argentina
TTTTAATAATAAAAATTATTTATTTATAAAAAAAGATTTTTTTATATATTTTTAAAGTACTCTTAATGCCATTCAAATTTTATTCTGCAAATTTTTCTATCTCTTACAGATACGATGATATTCATTATAAAAAAAAAAATCGATTTTTTTCAAGGAACGATTTCCCCTTAGAATAACATACTAAAAGCTCATTTAAATCGAAGAGATTCACTTAGTGTGTTCTCTTGTAAGTTAAAATAAACTTACCTTTTTAAGAAAAGGTAAAAAAAGCACTAAGCATGCGTGCTTTTCGTGAAGAATTATTTGGGCTGGTTTCACCGTCAATTATTTAATTGGCCGTGGAACTGACTAATTTTGCTGTTTAGAATTGATCACTTATGGTTGACACCGATTCGGCTTAATCGAGTTGATGAAATCGAGTTGGTGAAACCGGTTCTTTGAATATAACTAAGTATCCAACCTAATTAATAGTAGTTTTAATTTTTTTTCAAGGATATTCTTTATTGAAGGTCTTCTTATTCCAACCCAATGGCAACTTTAATTCTCAGTCAAAAATTATTACTCTTCGAAAAAAAATTATGTATCAAATGAAAAATTAAAACTCAGATGCTACAATCTTAACTAATGAAGTTAAATTCTATTAAATTAAAAAAGTAAAACACATATGGTACTATCTCTTGTTATTTTCTTAACTATAATAATATGTTATCATTCGTATAAAAGATTTGATATCAACAAAATTGGCGCCAAGTTAAATTCCATATAATTAGGATATTACAAAATTATATAAATAATATTAACTTTAATGATATTCCTATAAAAAATTGATATCAAGAACTGGCGCGAAGTTAAATCTCATTTCTTTATATCATGCCAAATTAAATAAATAATGAATATTAATCTAATGATATGTATCATTTGTATAAAAGAATTGATATCAACAACTATGGCGCTAAGTTAAATTCTATTATCAAAATAAAAAGTAAACCACAAGTGATACTATCTTTATTATTATTTACTTAATCCATAAATACTTAATCCATAAATGATACTATCTTTAATGAAATGAAACCTAAGTGTACTATATGTATATCTTATTGAAGGATCTTCCTATTCCAATCCAAATGGTTTAAATTTATCTTAAATGAAATTATTATATCACAATTCATTCAAAGACATTTTCTCTTCCAACTGAAGTAGTGGTTATGTAATTCCCCATCAAAATATTATACAAAACATTATCACAAATTTGCGTTACCTTGCTCAATTTAAATGTTAACAAAAATTAAAAAGTTAACCGTATAAAATGATAAAATTTAATTTAATTAGAAAAATTTTTCATGTAAAAACACTTGGCGCTGCTAGATCGAGTAAGAAAAACAATAAAAACAATTTAAAATTAGAATGGTAATTATTAAAAATAAATAATAAAAGATAATTATAATTTAAAAGTAATAATAAAAGTAATAATAAATTTAATCTGAACTTTACACTGAATAAGAATAAAGTTTACTATTTGTTCCTCTTTCATAATGCATGTCTTACAAACCGAAATTTGTTATTCTTAGACACACTTAATAATATTCACAGCGTTCATAATTTACACGACTCTATAACTCAATCGCATATATACACGCTAGATACATTAACTTTCATTGGGAATGCTTCTTTCTAATTTTTTATATTAATACGCTTCTTACTTACGTTATTTTTCTAAATATTACATTTTTTAGGTATTACATTCTTATTTTTCTTATTTTTCTAAATATTACATTCATATTTTACTACTATGTTATTATATCGAGATCTAGCAGCGCCAAGTGTTTTTACATGAAAAATTTTTCTATTTAAATTAAATTTTTTCGTTTCATACGGTTAACTCTTTAATTTGTTGTGATAACACTTAAATTAAGCAAGGTAACTCAATTTTGTGATAATGTTTTGATAATGTTTTGTATAATATTTTAAAGGAGAATTAAATAACCACTACTTCAGTTGGAAGAGAAACTGTATTTGAATAAATTGTGATATAATAATTTCATTTAAGAGAATTTTAAAACATTTGGATTGGAATAGGAAGATTCTTCAATAAGATATGTATACTTAGATTTTATTTCCTAAAAGTTAAAGATAGTACCATTTATGGATTAAGTATTTATGGAATAAGTAAATAATAATAAAGATAGTATCACCTGTGTTTTATTTTTTATTTTGATAGTAGAATTTAACTTGGTGCCACAGTTGTTGTTATCAATTCTTTTATATAAATGATACATATCATTAGATTAATATTTATTATTTATTTAATTTGGCATGGTATAAAGAAATGAGATTTAACTTCGCGCCAGTTCTTGATATCAAATTTTTTATAGGAATATATCATATTATTATTTATAGAAATATATCATATCATTAAAGTTAATATTATTTATATAATGTTATATCCGAATTATATGGAATTTAACTTAGCGTTAATGATTGATATAAATTTAGGAATAATACATTTTACTTTTTTAGGAATAATACATAAAATTTTGAGAAATTTTACTTGGCGCCAATTTTGTTGATATCAAATCTTTTATGCGAATAATATATACATATCATTAAAGTGAAGTAAATAACAAGAGACAGTACCATTTGTGTTTTATATTTTTAATATAATGGAATTTAACTTCAATCAGATGAGATTGTAGCATCTGAGTTTTAAGTTTTTATTTGATACATTAATTTTTTTTGAAGTGTAATAGTTTTTGACAGAGAATTAAAGTTGCCAT
Source organism: Pseudoatta argentina (assembly GCA_017607525.1). Taxonomy (NCBI): domain Eukaryota; kingdom Metazoa; phylum Arthropoda; class Insecta; order Hymenoptera; family Formicidae; genus Pseudoatta; species Pseudoatta argentina. The sequence goes on from JAANIA010002897.1 coordinate 480,574, forward strand.
TACTTACTTCTGTGAAGTTGGTACCTCATTTTTCAAAAAATAAAATTTTGGTCAATTTCGAATGCACTCCAAAGAGTTCTGGAGTTTCTACCCAAAATTAAGAATAGTTCTGACGAATTAATATAAAAACAAAAAAAAATTTGCGATGCTAACTTCACACAACGTAGAACGAAAAATCGCAATATCTTCTAAACCATTAATCCTAGCTCTTTAAATGATAATAACTTTTGATAGAACTTTTGGGGTGTTATCCAAAATTGTCAACAGAACTGCTGTAATATTAAAAAAATTTTGTCCCTCATGTGAGAGAATCAGACATTCAAAAAATTACCTTCTCTTAAATTGTTAATCCTAGCACTCCGAGCATTAATAACTTTCCTTCAGAACTCATGCTACCCAGGGCTGTCGATAGAATTGCCAGAACTTTTAAAAAATTTTCACCCCTCTAGTTTTAGAAATTTTCAATTCGACGAACGAAAAATCGCGATAGCTCTTAAACCGTTGGTCCTAGCGCTTCGAGCGTTATAAACTTCGAACTTAATAATTTTTGTTAGAACTTGTGGAGTGCTAGAAATGTCGCAACTTACATATCTTTTATCTCTATGATGTTGAAAGATTTTTCCATCGAACGTACTAAAATTGTTGCCGTATTCTTTCTTTGCGGGTTTTCATGGACTTCTACGTGTTTATGTGTATTTTTATTTTATCGCCAGTGTATGCGTTTGTGTGTGTCCTACTCTCGGCGTAACTCGGAATCAACGGCGTGGACGTGGCAGGAATCTGATCCCGTTTGTATGTATTTTGTGTGTGTATGTTTTGCGTGTGTGTATGTGTGTGTGTGCGTGCGTGCGTGCGTACGCGCGTGCGTGCGTGTGTTTGTTGACATGATCGAATATGTCTGATGAATTGTCTGATGAATTTTGATTAATATGATTGAAGTCATTGATTGATAACTAGTAAATAGTGTTTGTTAAAAATGTTTTTAACTGTTTTGTATAGTTTCCATACTACAAACCAACCATGGTATATACGATTAAATGTGGTGTTACTTCTTCATCATCTGATGCTATTTTCTGCTTAGTTATTATATCATCATATAAATATATGAGTTGTGTCATATACAAATGTTGTATAATGCCCGTTATTTTTGTCGCTGGCGTATTGATGATACTGCACCAGCTATAATGTAATTCTTATCATTCATATTCAATTTTTTGAGTATAGATCCAAGTGCCGCACTGTTTTTCTCGATACCAATGGAAGCAGTATATTATCCATCCGTAAAGACACTGTAATCTACAAATAAATTGAAAGGTATATTTTTCGAGAATACTTTCATGGTACTTCTTGCACATAGAGGCTTTATCGTAAATAGTGTCCAGTATAGCGTTTCGCAATGCCGAAAGACTGTTTTGTTAATGTACAAAATTATGTTAATGTACTTGTTACTGGAATTTTTCGCAAATGTTCATTATTACAACGATGACACTTTTTACTTATAATTGAACTGGGAAAATGTACGAATAACTGTTCCGCTGATGCGCGACATTGCAATTGGCATTCAAATTCGTTAGATTTATTGGATAAGGTGTACTTTCAAATATTGGTATACTACTAAGGATTTTCGCGCGATTTGTTGATAAATATTTCTCGTAATACTACTTACCATTGAAATTTTTAATAAAATTACAAAAATTGTTTTGTTTATTAATAGTATAAGTTTTGTTGGTTACTATTGCGTTAACGAATCAAATGCACATGTTTCGCGAACCACGATAAAATTATCATTGCATCGGGATGCTTTAAACAAGCTGCCGTTTTTTAATACTGGTATAGTAACCCGCTGTAAGGTCTTCATATTATCTCAATCTGTACAATCGTCAAGATAAGTAAATTTTCCTTTTTTTATTTAACTTTGGACCAATTTCATCAACATTCGATTCTTTTGTAACAGTTAAATCTCGCCAATTTTCTACAACATCCCACATATTTTCTTTACTATTCATCATATTCTGTTCTGTATTTTTTTGGCCAATGCTAATAAAGTTTTACCTTGCAAGAATTTGATATGACGATGAATTTACCGATTCGCATTGGTAATTCACTTTTAAATAACTTGTATTTTAAATCTGCGAATGATGCTTTGATAGCTAAATAGCTACTATTTTATCACAACGAAAGTTAAATTAGATTTTTTAATTTTAATGCATGTTGTGATTTTAAAACGCATTTACCTGAGACAGATTTCGCTGCAATATCCTCTGCTGATTCATAAATGGATTTCGCCCATTCCGTCATCCATTGGCATTTTCATTGAAATTTTTCAAAAGTGTTTCCTCATTGATCTCTTCCTCATAAGTAGCATCTTCAATCGATGATCCTTTGATGACATCATTCACTTCCTCATAAGTAGCATCTTCAATCGATGATCCTTTGATGACATCATTCACCGGTCTTGAATGATTCTTCTGAAAGGAGAAGATCAGAATTCTCGTCACTACTTATGTCTTCACTTAATGCGATAACTATTATGGGTATTAATAACGATTTTATATTTTGTATTTCGCTCATTTTATAAATGGCCGATAATTCTTAAATACTCGTAAAATTGTCGAATTTTTGCTACTTTATCGCGAAGACAGTTCCATTTTGAAATCATTCAAATGAAATGGTTTTCATCCAATCTGATGTAGCAAACTTGGCAATTTCTCTTGCTTCTCCAAAATGACAACATCATATAATGTTTGCATAAGAATATGTATTCGCGCAATTTGCGAATGCTTTTGCCATAAGAAGAGCCTTGCTGAAATCTGTTACTATCATTCGTGCTGAAGGTACTATCCGCTAAAATTGCAAGTAGAAAATGTTACGGGTTTAGAGAATTGAACGCAGTGAAAACAAGTGTAATATTAACGTTTATTATTAGACGAAATTTAACAACTACGTAAAACGTGATTACATGATAAACTCGCAGCCGCATGTACGAGAAGCTCGAAACCAACTAACTATATTATAGCGGAACGAAGCGAGACAAAGGTTCTGGTGGTGGGGACAACAAACATCTATGGCCTGTTTATAATAATACAAAAGGCGTAATATTCGCAACAGAAAATATGTAATCATTGATGCATCTTGCTTAGTTGACACCATTTGGAAGACTGGAGTGCTAGTTGTTTCTGTTACTAGCACGTACTGATACAAATTAATATGAGGGCTTTTTTCTTTATTAATGAGCTTTAATTTTTTCGCAAAACTTCCTGGTATCAATCGTTAAAAAACTACTATGATTTCTATTCATAATAGTCTTGTAAAATATTTTCTGCTCTTTTGTCCAATACATACAGAAGAATGGATCAAGACCTATATTGCCCACAAAGGATTCATTCTTTGCTACATTTAAATTTAGAATTGGATCGCAATGCTTTAATTCAAGACAACGAACCGTTTCTTGTTGCTTGGCTTTTCGTAGCACTGTAGCATTATATAATAATAACGAAATGAGATCGCCATTATTTATTAAGCATTTTGCTTCATTCTCCATACTAGCGTCTTGTTTACCGTCCAACAAATGTGATGCTATTTTCTGACGCAGATATTCTTTTAATTGACGCTTTTTTTTTGCTAAAATGTTGACTGATAATTCTTCAATCTACATTCGAATATTACGTCTGCATCCTTTTTTGGCTTTTGCAATAAATGCCCGGGAAGTTTTGCTTTGCACTCAGTACATATAACTATAAAACGTGCATAGTACTTAGCGTCGCTACTTTTAAAAACTTTAGCATACTTAAAAGAAAACGCACACGGAATTTTGTTTGCTGCCATATTTTAGCCGCAAATACGTGAATCCATTTTCCTGACTGAAACAAAACATATTTATGATTACAATATGTTTTCCTTAATATCTTTTCATACATAATTAGAAATAACGAGTGAAAATGTTACATTTTTAGTCATTGATATATTAGACAGATTAAACGAACTATCGTCTACTGCTTCTCACTGGTTCAATTCTCCGGCTTTGTTAATATTAAAAATACGCAATGCGTAATCTTTCATACCGGATCTATTTTCATTTAATATAGTATACATATATTTTGGCGTAATACTAAAACTTTGAATATGCATGTAATCTGAAACTTTTTCATAAACACTACTGGATGGTGGAAACGATTTATCCTTCTCATCAAGAGCTCTAAACTCGAATGTTGCAAAGTTTCCATAAATTTTTCGCGATCGTACATAATGTTTGTACATAATATTGCTGAGCATATAGAGGCACTTCTTTCACAATCGTACGTGAACGAGCTCAGCGCGATGATCAAGCTAATGTGGAGGACGCAAAGGACTCGCCGATTTATATAGTGCCCGTAAATCTGACAACAGTGTAAATCGAACAAAATATAAAATCGTTATATCCATAATGGTTATCGCATTAAGTGAAGACATAGGTAGTGACGAGAATTCTGATCTTCTTCTTTCAGAAGAATTATTCAAGATCGGTGAATGATGTCATCAAAGGATCATCGATTGAAGATGCAACTTATGTATGAGGAAGAGATCAATGAGGAAACACTTTTGGAAAATTTCAGTGAAAATGCCAATGGATGGACAGAATGGACGAAATCCATTTATAAATCAGCAGAAAATATTGCAGTGAAATCTGTCTCAGGTTCTGTGGTAAATGCGTTTTATAATTCACAACATGCATTAAAATAAAAAAATCTACTTACCTTTGTAGACAGGTATCATGCGCTCTCACTTTCGTTGTGATAAAAATAGTAGCTACGTCCTCAGATGTTGAAGCATCATTCGCAGACTTGAAATACAGGTTATTTAAAAGCGAATTACCAATGAAAATCAGTAAATTCATCGTCAAACATATCAATTTCTTGCAAGGTAAAACTTTATTAGCATGGCTAACGAAAGTACAGCATGCAAAGAACAGGATACAATGAATAGTAAAGAAAATATGTAGGATGTTGTAGAAAATTGGCGAGATTTAACTGCTAAAAAAGAATCGAATGTCAATGAAATTGGTCCAAAGTTAAATAAAAAACGAAAACTTACCTTGATGATTGTCCAGATTGGGATAATATAAAGACCTTACAGCGGGTTACCAGTATTAAAAAACGGCAGTTTGCTTAAAGCATCCCGATGCGATGATAATTTGATCGTGGTTCGCGAAACATGTGCATTTAATTCGTTAACGCAATAGTAACCAACGAAACTTATACTATTAATAAATAAAACAATTTTTGTAATTTTGCTAAAAACATTTCAATGGTAAGTAGTATTACGAAAAATATTTATCAACATCGCGCGAAAATCCTTAATGGATACCAATATTTGAAATTACACCTTATCGAACAAATGTAACGAATTTGAATGCCAATTGCAATGTCGCGCATCTAGCGGAACAGTTATTCGTAAATTTTCCCAGTTCAATTATAAATAAAAAGTGTCATCGTTGCAATAATGAACATTAGCGAAAAATTCCAGTAACAAGTAACATTAATTTTACAAAATAGTCTTTTGGCACTGCGAAACGCTATACTGGACACTAATAACTATAAAGCTTCTACGTGCAAGAAGTGCCACGAAAGTACTCTCGAAAAATATATCTTTCAATCGCATTTACTTGTGTCTTTACGGGTGGACAATATGCTGCTTTCGTTGGTATCGAGAAAAACAGTGCGGCACGTGGATCTATACCCAAAAAATTGAATATGAATGATAAGAATTACATTATAGTTGGTGCAGTATCATCAATACGCCAGCGACAGAAATAACAGGCATTACAACATTCGTATATGATACCAAATATTTATATGATGATATAATGACTAACCAGAAAATAGCATCAGATGAAGAAATAACACCACGTTTAATCGTATACCATGGTAGGTTTGCAGAATGAAAATTATGCAAAGACAGTTAAAAACATTTTTAACAAACTTTATATACTAGTTATTAATCAATGATTTCAATCATATTAACCAAAATCACATTTCATCAGATTCGATCATGTTAACAAACACACACACGCATGCGCACACGCACGCACACACACTCACACACAAACGGGATCAGATTCCTGCCACGTTCACACCGTTGATTCCGAGTTACGCCAAGAGCAGGATACACACAAACGCAAGATATACTGACGACAAAACAAAAATATATATAAACGTAGGGATCTATTAAATCCGTGTAAAGAAAAAAATACAATTTTAGTACGTTCAATAGAAAAATCTTTCAACATCATAGAGATAAAAGATATGTAAGTTGCATTTCTAGCACTCCACGAGTTCTAACGAAAATTATTAACGCTTGAAGCGTTAGAACGGTTTAAGAGCTATCGCGATCTTTCGTTCGTCGAATCGAAAATTTCTAACACCCAATGGTAAAAATTTTTTTATAGTTCTGACAATTCTAGTGGCAGTTCTGGATAGCACTCCACGAGTTCTATCAAAAGTTATTATCATTTTAAAGCGCTATTATTAATAGTTTAGGAGGTATAACGATTTTTTATTCTGAGTTTTGTGAAGTTAGCACCTCCCCAAATTTTTAATTTTTTTTTATATTAGTTCGCCGGAACTATTCTTAATTTTTTGGCAGGAACTCCAGAACTCTTCGGGGTGCATTCGGAAATTGATAAAAATTTCATTTTTTGAAAAATGAGGTGCCAACTTCACAAGGGTCCATTACTTGGGTTGGAATAAGAAGACCTTCAATAAAAAATATCTTAGAAAAAAAATTAAAACTACTATTAATTGGATATACAAAGTTATATACAAAAGGCCAGTTTCACCAACTCGATTAAGCCGAATTGGTGTCAATCATAAATGGTCAATTCTACTGAACAGGAAATACAATTAGTCAGTTCCACGGCCAATTAAGTAATTGGCGTTGGTAAAACCGGCCCAAATAATTCTTCGCGAAAAGCACACATGCTTAGCGCTTTTTTTACCTTTTTTTAAAAAGGTATGTTTGTATAAATAACAAAAAACAGTATCATTTGTGTTTATTTTTAAATTTGATAGAACTTGATTAATTAAAATTATTGGTTTTAATTTTTTATTTAATACGTTAATTTTTTTTGAAGAGTAAATAATTTTTGACAGAGAATTAAAGTTGCCATTGGGTTGGAATAATAAAATTATAACATTAAAACATATTAAAATAATCTGAACTTAACATAACCTTTACATGTACAAATATAAACAGTGACCTCAAAAAAGAGGTCACCTTTTATATTTTCGTCCGTTTTTCAGGCTCTCAAGTTTTTGAGTGAACTGTGTGCCAAATAATATACTGCAATGAGATATTAATTACAAAGAAAATTACAAAGAAGTTTCTTGGTTGAGGTAACAATCGTTATCATAGCTG
>JAANIA010002897.1:488051-526952 GCA_017607525.1 Pseudoatta argentina
TTACGTCTATTCGAAAATTCATTTGATTCCACTTCTTTCTGCTCTGATAATAATTTTCTCCTCATCTTTAAACCTCTCTGTGATTAATGTCTGAAGATAAAATTTTTGGCACACAGTTCAGTTCCAAAATTAAGTGCCAAAAAACACGGGCGATTTTCGCAATCACTCTTTTTAAGAAATTATATAATCAAATTTAACGTAAAACATTTACGAAGAAAAGTAATTATTGGAGAACCTTTTATTAATGAAGAACTTCTTAAAATCACTACAGAAAAGTAATCAATATTCATACAACTCATACAAATTTTCTGCTTTAATCATTGCTTTACAAACACAAATTCATTGCTTTAAAAACATCAATTCACTGTTTATACACAAAAATCCATTGCTTTAAACACACAAATTCACACAATTCTTTGCATTAGCAGTGAATTTGTATTTTTAAAGGCCGGTTTCACCAACACCCGATCAAGCTTAATCATGATCCATCAACGCTAGAAAGAAATGAACTTTTTAGCGTCAGGCATAAATAAAATTACATAGAGTGAACTAATTTTGGTAGTAATTGGATCAGTGTTTGGATCGTAATTGGTAGTCTCAGGGTGCGGTCCCATAGTGCAGAATTGACGCAATGCGGAATTGGCGGAACGCTTGTGATTGGTCGTGGCTTCATTCCGCCGATTCTACCGTTTTCTGTTGTGCAAGTTTATTTCTTTTGCGGATTCCACCGATGCCTGCATGTGTGCGTGTGTACATATGTATACTTATAAAAACTAACCTCGTTAAGCTGGTTTAATGGAGGAAATTGTCTCCTACAAGCGCATGATTAATCAACATGCTGAGACCTGTTTGGATTCCCACCTGAGTGTTCTCCGGATGTTATGTTATTCTTGTTTAACAATCGGTAAGTAACAAGAATGGAGTGATACCTAGGTAGCACTCGGGTGGAGTCTAAACATAATCCTGAAGGTAATTAAGTCTCTAAATAAGTACGAAGGTTAATATGATCAGAACACGAATGTAGTATATATAGTATATAAAAAGCGAAAATATAAATCAAAATCAAAATGGGTACGCAAAACGGAGACAGCGCAATGTCTCTGTATGTATGTATGTGTGATTTCCGATCCACAGGAGTTTAGTTTTCTATGTCCTATGGAACTTGCAGATGCATAATCAATGCGAGCCAAATGCTATTCCGGTGGATCTAATGAAAGTAATCCACGGGAAGGCTCTTGTGATTGGTCAACGCTAATTGCGCATTCCGGAAATTCCGTTCCATAGGACATAGGAAAACACATTTTAGCGGAACGGAATCGGCTGAATAAAGCCACGAACAAGCGTTCCGCCAATTACGCACCATGGGACCGCATTCTCAAGGTGCCGTCCCATGTACACGGAATCAGAACGACGGAACGGATTTTTTATCAGAAAATTGAATTCACTACAATTCTGTTCCGTAAGAAATTTCTCTACCCGTCCTATGTAGCTGGAATGGAAACAGATGAAATGTCGTCTCGATCGCAAGCTAATTTGCTTGCGATTGGTCGTGGCTTCATTCCGCCGACATCGCCGCAAAATTATTGGTCGCAGCACAGACTCTTGCATAATGGTTTCAGCATGTTCATCGCGCGCGACACGCGATATTCAATATACTTCTCTATCCGAGAATATACTTTCAGAATGAAAACATCGGTAAAACCGTACACTCAATTCGTATGCACGTAACCGGACAAAACCTCCGGTTGTTAAAAATTATCATTTTAAATCGTTTGTATTTCGTATAAAGAATTTTGAAGTGCAAATAAAAAGATTTGTGAGTCATTCTATTAATTACAATTAATCATTCTTTTTTGGACCATGTACTTGATCGGAATAATTAATCGGATCTAAATTCAACAAAATTTATATATGGAATCGTTTGTATTTCGTATAAAGAGTTATAAAGTACCATTAAAAACATTTGTCATCCAGACATTTTTAATTCAATATTAAAATATCATGTATTTGACCGAAATATAGATACAGGCGTTACGGTTACGGAAATTCCATTAGACATGATAGGTAGTCTCTCTAATATTTTATTCTAGGACATATTATGAAATTGCTTGGAATGAGTCCCGATCGAAATTATTTAGTTTTCCTACAGTTTTTTTTTTAAATAGAAATGTAGGAAAAAATTTAATTATTTTGATTGGAATCCATTCCAAATAATTCTATTATACGTTTACTGGTTATTATTTGATCAATAAAATGGATGAGTAACTAACATTATAAGACAAAATTCTTTGCATCATTCTCTGTAATTGACCTCAAATGCTATTGTCATAGGATTTAATTGTAACAGGTTTTGAAACATAATACAAAAATTAGAAATTGTTTTATTGTATTATAGATTTTGACCATCACTCCTTCAAAGTATTGTGAAATGTCTAAACGTAAGTTAAGTTTAATTTTATATATAATTTAACAAAACTGACATCAGATAAACAAGATATCATCAAGCATGATTATGAGATGATACGTATGCAACTATGTTCTCCTATATTAATTAAAAAATGCTGTGTTTCACAAAAATGTTGTTGCTCAACGATAATCTCGATATTATTTGGATAACTTGGAGATTTAATTGCGCGATAATACATCGATTAAAAGTATTTTTATCAATATTTTAGGTAACCGGAACCTAATATTATATAATATATATAACTATATAATATAGTATATAACTATATAATATTATATATTAGGACCTTGAATAAGTTCTCGCTGTTTCTTCAAAGATGGCAGTAGTAGTACTCCGTGCATGGAATTTCGAATGGTAACGCACATGCAAGGAAGTACTGTATCTAACTTCACATTTCAGTGTGTGATAGTTCAGTTTAGTGTAAACAAAGTAATTTTTTATTAGTTCTGAAAATGTCTATTTTTGTGCCGAATAAAGTGTATTTGCGGGGAATTTTATTACACTACTTTATTCAAAAGAAATCTGCAGCTGANTTTTATTGAATCAAAATAATTATGTAAGAAACTTGAACATGATGAAAATATTTGGTAATTATTTAGTATACGGAACTATCCTCTAATAACCTTGATCTTGATATGTGTTGCCCCCGAGTGACCTTGAACAAATTTTAGCCGTCGCTCGTTGTTCGTTAAAAAGTTGTTACCAAAAAAAGTTGATCAAAAGAATGTGATTTTAAAGAATTTGTGTTTGTAAAGCAGATATTCCTAGAAAAAAAACCAAATATATCATCACACACATCAGTTAACTGAACTAACTTTTGTAAAGAGAGATTTGCAAAGAGAATTCATGTAATTTAATAACTTGGTAAAACTATATAAATGGAGAACAATGTCAATTGTTTGTAAAGCAGGAAATTTGTGTTTTTGAAGTAAAATATTATTATAGTAGTTTTGAAATATAAAATTTGTACACTTATTTAAAAATTTTCTACTTTAACAAATATTCAATTACAACAATCTAACTTCTCAGCTCATGAATCAATGATTAACAAACAATCATAGTCAAATTGACGGAGAAGGAATTATTGTCGAAATCGATAAGGCAAAATTTGGACATCGACAATATCATCGCGAACGACTCGTTAAAGGACAATGGCTTTTCAACGAAATAATACGCAACATAAAGAAAATGTTTATCGTACCAATTGAATCCCGTGACGCACAAATATTACTACCGCTCATTCGAAAATATATCACTCTTGGATCAATAATTCATACTTGTTGATTGTTGAAAAGCATACGGCCTAATCGACCCAATGTATGAACATAAAACAGTGAATCATTTACAACATTTTGTGGATACACACACAGGCATTCATACTCAAAATATCAAACGTCTGTGGAGAAATATTTGCGGAATTATACCTCGATATTATAGTAAACAATCCTATTTCGTCCATTACCTTGCAGAATTTATGTTCAAAAAAGCGTTTGATACACATGAACAATTAGATAGTTTTTTTAACGTAATGGCTAAAGATGCCACATATAAGCGTAGAAATTCGGACAAATTCTCTGCTCTAAAGACACAAAAATTATATAAGAAATTATATAAAAAAATATTTTATTAAAACAGGGAATTTGTTTTATCGGAGCGCAGTTGTGTCCAAAAGTTAGGTTTTATTGATGAACATTTTTTGTTAAAATTTTTTTAAGGAACAACGAGCGACGACTAAAATTTGTCTAAGTCACTTGGGGTCATGACCTTGACAATATATGTCAACAGACGCCACGATTCTTTTCTTCGACTCCACGTCGCGTATGGTTGGCGTCTGCGAGACTCGAGCGGAACCTTCTGATAACGGTCTGACAGAATTGAAAAGAGGGACCGGACTCCGCAAAACCTCGTAAATGCCAATCAATCCGGAAGGAATAACAAGCTTAATGCAGGCCCAAAAAGAGACAAGATTGCAAAAGACATTATAAATGCACCGAAGTCACAATAGTAAAAATTTAGGCTTTGTCATCCGAGACTGACCAACAATTTCATCTTAGAAAAACAGGCGCCATGTCGCGTTTAAAAAATCATAAAACGCATGGGATAACTTCCCGCGGCGCAGCATTATCTAAGATCAGACTCGCGACTGACAACAGTAGCCCTGCACGGAAACCTAGTTGTGCACAGTAACCATTTGTTTACCTAACCATATTTTCCGCGAGAATATCAGAATTCGTCATCCGTTTGAAGCAATCTTGGCTCTTTAAGGAAAAACGTAAATCACTTATTTTCTTCTCGAAAGTACTCTAACGATGTACTCTAGATTAATAACGATAGAACGCTATAAAAATCATAAATATTGCGTGACATTGCAACTAATTTTTGCATCCTAGACAAAAGGCACAACGCCCCTTTTTCGGGATATAAATAGAGGTCCCGCGGAAGCGCAGAGCGTCTGCACTACCGCTCATGGAAGTTCGGACATTCGCATAAATTTCATCGAATAATCGTGTAAAAAATTGAGATATAAAACAACAATTGTATTATTCTTGAAATATATTTTAGGTAACTTGTACAATACTAGCAATTGCAAAAGTTTTATAAATTATTTTTAATTTTATATGCCAAAATTGAATTAAAAATATTTTATAAAATTTAGTCTATCCCCCACTTATGGGGGATGACTAGGCTGACAATATACACCATAGCGTGAGACCATATTTGTGTTCTCTGATCGAATTTTTGAAATTTAGTAATTATACTGTAAATGTTGTACGAAGTAAAGATAATACTTTTTGACATACAAAATTAAAATTAATTTATAAAGCTTTTGCAATTGTCAGTATGTATTGCATACAAGCGATTTAAAATATATTTAAAAAATACAATTGCTGTGTACAAAAATACAGAAAAATATCATTCTAGTGCTAAGAGAGAACGCAATTTTTATTCATCTTCTTTTGAGTAATGATTATATCATTACAAAGAATATTTTCTTGATAATATAATTTTAAAATACTCTTATTATATACTTGAAACAAATAATATTTATGTAACATTTTTCTGTATGTACATGTGAACGCTTCAGAACGAACTAAATTTTTTCGAACAGTTCTTGATCATTTCCCAATTTTCGCAATCAAGATATTATTTCTAAAGCGCCGAATATCCGCCATCGATAGCTTGGCATGTGGAGAAGGGGACAAGCGCCCCGCTCATCGCCGCGAGCCTCTAAGCTCAAACAGCGCGGCGCGCTTAATAGGCCATCTCCCGCGTACTATACGCTCGATGGGCCATACCTTCAGCAATAGTAGGTCGGACTATCTTTAAATGTATCTCGTTAACTATTGCGAGCATTGCAAAATGGTACAGGCCTTTTCGACTCAGTTTAGTCCACTCTACCTACTCAAAATGGTTGAGGCCATAAATTGGTGGCACTTTGTATATTTATAACCCGGATAACATTTTGCTGGCATTTTGCTGAAAATTTGTTTAAAAGTGTTGCGAGCAATTTGCCAACAAGGTCCTTATTTAATGCAATATTGCAAGCAAAGAAACATACAAATTGTAGATTAACTTTACAGTAACTTTGTGGCAACAATTGTGGTAAAAATGTTTGAATATGGCAATATTTCAACAAAATTGAAGCGATTTTGCTTATCGTCAAAAGTACTAGTGTTAATTTAGCAAAATTATAGCAACATGCACGCAAAATTTTATTTAGCAAATGTTTCTGCCATTATCATGACAACATTATGAACAATTATCAAAAAATGAATTATATTGCTTTGTTTTTGCACGAAATGTTATCTGGATATATATGTATGTATTATATATATATAAAAAAAAAATTCTGACATTTATTATCCCTCTCTCCTCTCCCACGGTGCTCCACGTACCAAAAAATTATAATCCTCCGCCCATGATGACTATAAATGTGGTACATATGGTATATGCATGTATGTATGTAATAACAATAATTATATTAGGACTCTCGAATTTTAAACAATACAAAAAGATAAATATAATAGCTAATGAAAGTCAATAATAATAACAATAATAACAATAAACGGTGCAATTATGCAATGAACAATCAATAATCAGATGTTGAATCGATATCTTCTTTATTTTGAACGTTTCGACTCTCTTTAGAGTCCTCCTTAGCAAGAATGGTACAATTATAATTAGCTCACATGTCCATAGTGTAGGGATATCATAAGGACAAGGATGAAAGTCTCAATGAGTTTTCAATAGAGAGTTTTAATGAGAACAGCACAATACAGGACGAACGATACTGAACGACTGACTCCTCGAACGCGCATGCTCGAACCCGTCGCGCCAGCTGCCGAAAAACAGAAAACAATCGTTTCCCGCGAATCGCGAGCGGCGAATGACAGTACCGTATCACGTACTCGTGAACCGATGTCACACATTTTTCGTGGGCCCTACATCTCGGCCATTCTGCAAAGGCATCGGTCCTTGATGCCCGTCTTCATTGTCTGTATCTTCGCCTTAAGTATCAACATTCGAATCGCATTCATTTACTAACCATCGTTTTATGCTGTCACTTGAGGTAGTAGTTGACCGAGGTCCTTCGTGTTCTCCTACCTTACTCACTACATAACGGTCACCGCGTAGCACATGAATAATCTGATATGGACCTAGGTACTTCGGATACAACTTACTTCCAGGTGTAATTTGGGTGCGCTTTATCGCTACTAAATCGCCTATTGAATAAGTATTCGGTCGCTTTCTCTTGCGATTATAAACACGCTGATTTTCATTTTGAACCTTTTCTATCGCAATCTTAGCCTGTTCACGCAAAGTTTCACGCTTTTCTTGCAGCAATAGAATCATTTCATCCTCTATTATTTGTTTTAACTCGAGATCATCTTTTAAACGCATTTTTTTCCCAATTAATAGTTCAAAGGGCGATAGACCCGTACTACGCGACATAGATGAATTAATATATTGTTGCACGCGATCTACAAATTTATACCATGTTTCCGGATGTGGAGCAGAAAGTTTAGTTAGAACTGGAATTACGATTCGATTGATGCGTTCGACTTGCCCATTTCCGCGTGGTACTCCTGTGGCTATCAGGATATGTTCTATTTTTTCATCGGCACAATACTTTTTAAACGATTTAGAGGTAAATGCAGTACCTCGATCCGATACAATCTGACACGGATTTCCGAATATAACAGCTTGTTTTGACAATCGATTTATTACCTCTTCCGCTGACGTTGACTTCGTCGGGTATAGCCATGTAAACTTCGTAAAGGCATCTACGACTACTAAAATATGCGCGTAACTTTTTTGGGTACTCGGTATGGGCCCCAAATGATCAATATGATAAGTTTCTAACGGTATTGCGTTCTTCGGGATGTTTCGCAAAAATCCTTCTTGTTTCCCGTGTTTCCGCTCAGCAAGGATGCAAGTGATACAATTCTTTATAACCTTATCTATTTTTTTTCGCATTTCCGAGAACCAAAATTCACGCTTTAAAAGTTGCTCCGTCTTTCTCACTCCGAAATGACCTCTTTCGTGTGTTTGTTTTATAATATCCACTTGCATTGATTTTGGAATCACGAGAAGCAAATCACCGTCGCATCTCTTATACAAAATATCATTCCGCAAGATATAATCATTGCACGCTTTGTTTTCGACTGATTCGATAATCTGCGTTAACGTTTTATCATCCCGTTGTGCGTTTGATAATCGTGCTACAAGACTACTATTATCTTCGCGAATGTACATAATCTCAGGTAAATTTCGACTAAGGGCGTCGACATGACGCATTGCCTTTCCGGATCTATGCTCGATCGTACAATCAAACTCTTGTAGTAATAGTGCCCATCTTGCGACGCGTACGCACAAATCTTTTTTACTCATTGTAAGAACAAAGGCATTACAGTCCGTAACAATTTTAAAGGGTATACCTAAGAGATATACTCGAAACTTATTCAGCGCTCTAATCACAGCAAGAACTTCGAGCTCATAACTTGAGTATCTAGATTCGGCCTCAGATGTTTTCCAGCTCGCATAACACACTGGGTGAAATAATCGATCTTGATCGTCCCGTTGACATAAAATTGCTCCGAAACCATAACTAGATGCATCGGTATGAAGTTCCGTATCTGCACCCACACGATATAACTTAAGTAGTGGTTCCTGACTTAAAATAGTTTTCAATTTCTGAAACGCATTCTTCTGCTCATCGTCAAATCGGAACATTGCATCATTTTTAAGAAGATCAGACAACGGACGCGCTATTTCGGAATATGCCGGAATAAATTTTCTAAAATATCCGGTGAGACCTAAAAAACTTTGAACTTGTTTTGCATTGGTAGGAGTTGGAAAATTAATGACTACTCGCGTCTTGTGCTCCGAAGGACGCACACTTCCATTCTCGACGATATAACCTAAGTATTCAATCTGATTTCTTAAAAATTGACACTTATTCCAATTTATATTCAAACCATGTTCGCTCGCTGTAGTTAAAACGTCTCGCAACTTTCGCACACCATCTTTTGCGTTGCGTGAAGGAATTATCAGATCATCTAAATAAGTTAGGACAGTACCATTATTAATTAATTCTTGAAAAGTAGCATTTATAAACTTTTGGAATACTGCAGGCGAGTTGCAAAGGCCAAACGGGGCTTTTAGAAATTCGTAGTGTCCGTCTGGGACGATGAAAGCAGTATACTTGCAACTATTCTGAGTCAAAGAAACATGAAAGAATCCATCTTTTAAATCAATGGTGCTAAAAAAGAGCGAGTCTTGTAAGCGATCTATCTGATCATCGATCAATGGCAGAGGATACCGGTCTTTTATTATTTTCTTATTTAATTGCCTATAATCTACGCACAATCGCGTGTCACCATTTTTTTTTTTACAAGCGTTATCGGACTAGCATATTCTGAAATACTGGGTCTGATAATTCCATCACGCAACCAATCATCGATTTGCTTACTTACTTGAACTCTTTCGGCAGGCGCAAGTCTTCGCGGACGCTGATACACAGGTATTTCATCTTTTAGTACAATATTCATTTTTACTTTAGTCTCCTTAATTTTTTGCGGCTTGTAATTCTCTATCAAATCTTTAATTTCATGTTTAACTAACGAATCTTCAATATTATCAATTTCAATCTGCCGTTGACTATCTACTTTACATCGAATTTCCTCAACATTTATGCTAAAGATCTCTGGTATATGGGTTTCAGAAGAATCTGTTACTTCATCAATATGCTTTGTTATTACCGCGTTACCTTTAGTCAATTCAATTTTCGCGTAGCTCAATAAATCCGAACCTAACAATAAACTATGATTCATGTATATGTCTGAGATTATATGTATTGTTAAATAATAGCTACTGCCGTCTACTTCCACGTTAATCGAGAAACTTCCTAACGTTGATATTCGATCTTTACTTAAACTTTTACAAGAAATCGCTGGCCCGGTTAACGGCGGAGATCCTATTTTAATATATTCTTCCGCTTTTATTAGATGCAAATCGCTACCCGGATCTATTAGCGCTACTAACGTTTTCTCTTTAATGTTTACAGCTTTATATATTTTTTGGTCATACAATACCGTATTACATTCGTTGACTTGCTTAACATCCGCACGTGTCTCACAATTAGCCGCTATATGTCCGAAGTCCTGACACTTGAAACACTTGGTGCCCTTGCTTTTGGATGGGCACTCTGCTGCCCTATGATTTTTTTCTCCACAATTATGGCATCGCTTGACGTCTGTTGATTTGCCGTCTTGCACTCTCGATCCTTCTCGCCGTACGTCCTTTCCTGGTTTCGTAGATTGGTTCTTCTGGCTGGATTTCTGGATATTCTTCATTGCTTCATATTGCGTCAGTCGTTTTCTTAAATCATTAATGCTTCTCGCACCATACAGTATGGTCTTGCTTAAAGGTTCATCTGGAATTCCCTCGATTATATACTGTATCTTAGCTTCGAGCTCAATATCGGCATGACTAGCAATTTCCATCATGCGATACATATATTCGTGATACGATTCATCGCTTCGTTTTCTTGTATGCGATAACTCTTTATGCACTGACTTGCTACTAACCGTCTTGGAAAATTCTTTAATTAGGGATTTTCTCAATTTTCTCCATGAAGTGGCACATTTTTCATACGATACAAATAATTTGGCAGATCCACGCAACAACTTTTTGGCATAAATTATCTTCTGCGGCTCTGACCAACAGCACACTTCACTCGTTTCTTCGAACTCTTCTATCCATTTCCGGATATTCTGCTTTCCATCGCCGCTAAATGTCTGCAGCGAATCCTCGACATCTTTAAAAGAAAGTGGCAATTTTGCCGCCCTTCTTCTCACTGTTGTCTCGTTCTCGTCATCATTCGCGCTATCGCTACTGTCGACATCTTCGTCACTTTCATCATCTCTCTCGTCTGCTTCCTTGTCCTTCGATTCCCTTTCATCTGCATTCTTCGGTAGACTCTTTTTGTTGCGGGTAACTACCGCTCTTAATCGCTCACGCAACACAGCTTTACTTCCATTGACTTTCAGATTCAATCTTCTTAATTCTTCTTTCAACTCGTCAACGGATAATTCATCGACGTTCAACTCTGTTTCCGCCATGACACCTCTAGTAATAATGCTCACAAAATCGACGTAATCTCACACACCAGAGTGTCACCGACAGATTTTTTCGCTAGCGCCACACACGACTCACTTGATCTAGATTCAGATCCCGGCTGAGCCCCCAAGTTTGTAGGGATATCATAAGAACAAGGATGAAAGTCTCAATGAGTTTTTAATAGAGAGTTTTAATGAGAACAGCACAATACAGGACGAACGATACTGAACGACTGACTCCTCAGACGCGCATGCTCGAACCCGTCGCGCCAGCTGCCGAAAAACAGAAAACAATCGTTTCCCGCGAATCGCGAGCGGCGAATGACAGTACCGTATCACGTACTCGTGAACCGATGTCACACATTTTCCGTGGGCCCTACAATAGTATCCAAATTAGTAGTCCAAATCGATTCATTTGCTTTCATCTTAGAGCCTTTGGGTTACTTTTTAAAAATCACTTTGTTAAAGCACGAATGAAGAATGTTATAATGCTGTACCTTTTATTCTGTAACGTAATTTTTTTGAGAAAATTGTTACGTCACGTCCATCTACAGGCCATATACATACATATAGTGTACTGATTTCGAGTGAGCGACTTTAATATTAACATGTTAATTTTAACGTTATAGCAATTGATAATCAATATAGAAAAATCAAATGAGATTCAACATTGAGAAAAGATTTACACGTCAATTTAACATTGCAACATCTCAACAATGTTCTTTCAACGTTTGGTGCTACAATTATAATACAAAATAGCGTAATTTATATTATCAAAACATTTCTTAAAGGTTCGGAAATATTATATCATTAGGTAATATTACTATTATATTTATAAAATTGGATGAAATGTTGATGAAACTTACATAAAGTCAATATTTCTAAATTTTTATCTAATGTTTCTTACTTACTGAGTGATTAGTACTAAAAGTTATCGAATTAATATTACGTTGCATATACATTCACATGTCAGACATTGCATCTTATTATTTTTAATTAAACATCTAAATTTTAAAAGAAGAATCTTACAGATGCTATTCAGACGTTTTTGGAGAATGGTTATTTTCTCCATTTCATATTTGCCACGATTCATAACAGACTTCTTTTTTACATTTAAATAAATACAAAAACTCTCATATTTCTTATTTTCCTAAAAAAGAGATATCCGCGGACAAATATTTCACTATACCATATGTTAAAGTCAGTTTCTGAAAGCTTTAGGCCTATCACCTTTAAAATAAATTCGAAGTTAGCCTACTCAATTCCGAATATGTTAAATAAGTATATAAAAAAGGGAAAAGATCAATTAGATATTTTATCACATCAAGGGGTGGTATAAAATATTTTGTGAGGATTGCGATGCCAATTATGTGGATCAAAAACGAAGAGGAGATTAAAGATTAGATTGCAAAAACATAAATAAAAAAACGAGCTCTCCGACTGTTATCATGAACCATCGCATTGATAACACAATTTTGATTAGAGCAATGTTAAAATCCTCGGTAATGAACCTTCCTATAAGAAAAGTATCCGAAATGGTTCATATAAAAAAGTAAAGTCAGGATCTAAATAAGCAAAGTGAATCTTAATCATTACATGACTTTTATCTTCCTATTATACAATCTTTCTCCCTCTCTTAGTCATTTCCTCCTTTTCCTCTTATTTCCCTTTTCAAACTATTTCTAAACCCCCCACTTTTCAACGATTCCTTCACTCTGTGTTTCTCAGCCACGATAAAGATGTTTCTTCGCAATACTGCTTCCAAATTTTGTATTCTTTTGCCAACGTCGAATTAAATGTACTGTCTTGGTGAAAGAATTTTTGTGTTAATACAGACATGAAGGTTTTTTTATTATTGGATGCTATAACATTATAATTCTAAGGTAACTTTTACTACAAGATCAAATTATACATATGAATCTATAGACGGACTTTTATCACTTTATATTTAATATTATTGTATTTATTGCTCTCGTCTTTTTATTGCTTTAAATATTATGTTAATGTAACGTTTGTTCTCGTTATTTTTATAGATGTTAATTTGAATTTGAATTTACGAATGCTTGTGAATACTTTGCGCACTTTGATACTAATAAGGATTTCATTATTTTGATATCTAAAATATATGCTATATTATTGCGGACTTAATATCAATTTGATAATGACAGGATGCGATTTTACAGATGGCAATTGTTGCTTTGTACTATTTTATTAATTGATCCGTTTAATTGAAGTATGTCATTTAGGTGATCTGTTTTATTTTAATATGTTTACATGTAATATGTTTACATATATCAATTTTATAATAAATGATGACTCATATTATATGATGATGATGACTCATATTATAATGTTTACTAATTCGATTTACATTACGGTCGAATAGTTACTTATTCATTGTACGACTTATTAATTACTGTGATTAGTTGAAATAAATTGAGGGTCCATTCTATCTTGCTGGAATAAAAAAATTTTTTAAAAATTTTTTTGCATAATTTTTTTTGCATAACCCCAAATGTATAGAATATTCTGTTGAAGCCTTAACGTGACAAATATAAGAGTACATAATAAAAAATAAACTTAAAATTTTAAAACGTGTTTTTCTCGAAACAATATTTTTCGATTTAACGGAAGTGATAGAGCAAAAACTATTGAATATATGTCGTTTTGAAATTTTGCACGATTGTAGAACAATGTTTTTTTCTACTAGATAGGCTACAATTATATCAATATTAATGTTACTGTTGTGTATGTTCGAAGGATTAACTAGATACAGTTTTCACCACTTATAGCTTTAATGGCAATCGCGGACTTTTGCACGCCTTCTCATCTCGCATGGAAGTGACCCAGCGTCACCACACTCGCTACCGTCGCGCCAATACTCGCGAGGCGACTTCCTCTCTCGGTAACGGGCCTTAACATGACGGAACTTATCAACTAACGCGCGCGATCGCGGAGCGCTTACGTCGAATGAATGAATAACATAAATAATCAACGCGCTAACCAAGATTAATTAATTAATCTTCCTTTATAGAATCATTCACTGATAACTTGCAAAGTTTAGCAATTTAACGATACCAGTGGTCGTGCGCACCTTCGCGATGCATACTAAATTGTCCTTGCCAGGATGAACTTCGCATCCAATTCTCCATTTTAACGGTGGAAGATTATCCTCCTTTAATAGCATGAGGTCGTTGACTTGGAGATTTTCCTGGCGAGTTTTCCACTTGATGTGGCTTTGCAAATTGATATTCGGCCGCCCATCGTTTCCAAAATTCTTGAACCGAGCGTTGAACCATCTTTCTACCTATCAAGGCGGTTGATTTTTATATCAGCTAGATCGTTGTCCGGAAGACTGGTTAGTGGTTCATGGTCAGACCATGTCCATATTTCATCGATTTCAATGTGAATGGCGTGTTTTACATTATTGATCAGTTTAGATAGTAAAAACGCGCTACATAGTTCTAACCTAGGTATAGATTACTTCTTTAAAGGGACTACCCTCGCTTTCGTGTATAATAACCTAACCGTCATTTCTCCGCTGGATTCGCTTATATATTCGATCGTATGTAGATATATGCGCCATATGCTTTCTCGGAATCGTCGCAAAATCCAAACATGAAATATCGACAATCCTTTGACACACCTACGACTACTCGAGGAACATATATAATAACTCGTGAATATTATTTAAGGAACTTTGGAATTCCTTTCACTTGTCTAGCACCGAATCCGGGAATGGATCGTCCCAGTCTGTCTTGATTTCCCAAAAACCCTTTGCATCAGGATTTTAGCTACCGCTAAAATGGGGCCTATGAAACCTAAAGGATCGAATAGTTTACCAATTGCGGACAGCAACTCGCGCTTTGTGTACGCATGACCTATTGTATTTGTAGTAAATTGAAGTCTGTCCGAATTTGAATTCCACTCGAGCCCCAAAGCTCGAATAGTATCATTCGCATCAATCTAGAAACTAGAATCAGATTCACAGAGCTCGTGCGGAACTCCTTTCAGTGCGTCGTCAGAATTAAAGCATCATTTGTGCATAAAGCATAACATAGTTAACTGTTCTTGCAAAGAACGAGCATTTTCAATCGTGCTAGCCCCTGAAATTATATCGTCGACATAAGTATCATTCAATAGAGTATGGAACACAAGCGGATAACTCTTTACCTGCCTCACCTAATTGTCTCAAGCAACGTACCGCCAAGACGCACAGGCTTGACCGTACGTAACAGTATTTAAGCGATAATCTTGCTCAGGCGAAAATCTCCAAAAAATTCATTAAAAATCGCGATCGTCTTCCTGAACCAACACCTGGCGATACATTTTCTGTAAGTCGGCAGTTAAAGCGATTTTGTACGTACGAAAACGAATAATTATGTCGATTAAGCCATCTTGTAAAATGGGTCCGATCAGAACAGCGTCATTTAAAGACACGCTCTTATTATTTTTAGCGGATGCATCAAATGCAACACGTAATTTTGTACTAGTACTAGATTCCTTTAACACTCCATGATGAGGCAAATAGACTGCCCCTTTGCAATCGTCAAGCGGAGATTTCAGGACATGTGATCTAACTCGATATATTCTCTCATGAAATTAACATAATGATCTCGCATGACTTCATTGTTCTTGAGTGTGCGTTCCCAATGCATTAAACGCTTCAAAGCTACTTCTCGGTTATTACCAATAGGTAAATTCGCATCGCGGAAAGGTAATTTTACCATGAATCTATCATTGCTTGTTTGCGTGGTAGTTTGCTCAAAATGCTGCTCGCATCTTTTTTCGTCTATCGATAACGCTCTTTTATCGTAATTCTCCAATTTCCAGAATCTTTCCAGGCATTGCTTTAACACATCGCAAGGCTCCACCGAACAAACTAAGGTGCTTGTCGCTCCCCTGTGTCCCTCCGATGGCCGAATCCCTGCAGGCTGTTATCGGAACAGAACCTGCTATGATCTATCAGTTTCGTATTTTGTAAAACTAGCTGATCCTGCCCAAGCTCAATTTTACCGCGTCTAACAAGTCAAAGAAATATTCCGCCCCCAGCAACATGTCTATTGGACCGTTATTGTGGAATTCCGAGTCAGCTAATACAAGATTACTCGATATCTGTAGCTTGTCGCAATCTATATTCATGGACGGCAAATTCTTGGTAATTTTGGGCACGATTAGACATTGAACACTAGCCTGGAAAATGGAGCACCTCGACTTTATGTGAACTTCGCAAATACTGTGAATCTTGTTTTCAACGTTTAGACCGGTCACAATTTCGAAAGCCCTATTTTTTTCAGCCCTAGTTTGTTGTACGCAGCTTAAATAACAAAATTTGCCTCACTGGCACTATCAAGAAGTACGCGAATCGGATTAGGGAGCCATTACATCGCGTTACTTCTAACCTTGCAATGGCCATGAGAATTCGTCGCCTTTTTACCTTGTGATATGCGTGATTAATCGCTACATTAGCAATTAATTAATGATTGTTGTCCTGCGGCTCTGATTTTGCTGAGTCTTTGTCAGCCTGTAGTTGATGATATAGTGTATTGTGCCTCCCATTCTCGACAGGAACCCCTTTTGCAGGTCTTTACGTAATTGTCGTTTCTGAGGCAATTTATGCATAGCTTTAGACGCTTAAGTTCTTTGATGCGATCGGCAACCGACAGAGCTAGAAATTTCTCACAAACAAATAAAAGATGTGATCTATCGCAGAGGTAACATTTACCCGTATTCAGAGAAGAGATTAGACAACTTGTTTTGAGATGCAACACTTTTGTTTACAGCTTGCGATTTAGAGTGCCCATGAGAGCCCTTGCTACGCGACTCCTTTTCTTGAGAGTTCTATCATTCGATCGTGACTCGATACGCTCTAGAATGAGGCTTCTATTTTTTAGAAATTCCAACATGTCGTTTAACGTTTCGCTAGACTTTGTTTCCTCTTCCCATGCTCGAAGAGTTTTCACATCGAACTTGTCTTCCATCATATGCATTATCAGATCATCCCAAGCATCGGTAGATAATCCTAGAATCTTTAACATGCGTAAGTGCCTGGAAGTACAATCAATTAATTCGTCTTCGCTGACTCTTAGCTACAATGGGTATTGTGAACAAACATTCAATATGTTTTTTTTTTACCTAGGATCATCATATCTATTTAACAGTAATTCCCAAGCTGTCGAATAATTTTGCCCCGTTAGCTCGATTGACTCAATAATTTTAGCAGCGTCCCCTGAGATTGACGAAACTAAATATTAAAATAAATAAGAGGAAAAAGGGCAACAAGCCTAAATTATAAAATGATAAACTGAAATATAAATAGTTAAAAATAAAATAAAACTAAGTCATACAATTAAAAACGTTAAATATAATTTGACAATCAGAAGGTGAATAGAACAAACGCGGTGTCATGGCGTCCGCGCCTTCGTGCTGAGCATCGCGACGCATTTGTTCCATGAGCTCGGTTTGCTGTTGCAACCGAATGACCGTGTCTGCTTCTCGCGGTACAGCGTCCGACGCCGACGATAGCTTCATACATCGCTTTAACAAAGATTTTATCAAAATACCTTTCTTCGAAACATTCTTGCTCTAGTACATCCTCGTCGTTGAATTCGCCCTCTTTTTAGTAGTAATTGCTTTTATATGGACTCGAAATCGTTATACGTATCTTCAAATTTCTCCAGCCTTACCTTTGCTTGTTCCTCGTCAAGCTCAATGCCTGTTCTATCATTGGCTTGCGTCATTCTCGCAATCTCGTCAACCTTGCCTTTACATAGCCTCGTGCTCGGCAAAGATCAGCAATCTCCGACATCTTTGAAATCGTCTCTTTGGTAACCTCGAGATTCGGTTGATATTGCGATGCGTTACCTGAACGTAACAATTTTGCGAATACTGGACGTAATGGCCAGACGTGAAATCCGGTTCGAAGGGTTAATTAGATTCAGTTTTCACCACTTACAGCTTTAACGGCAATCGTGGACTTCTGTACGCCTTCTCGTCTCGCATGGAAGTGACCCAGCGTCAGCACACTCGCTACCGTCGCGCCAATATCCGTGTACACTCGCGAGGCGACTCCCTCTCTCGGTAACGGGCCTTACCATACCATGATGGGACTTATCAACTAACGCGCGCGCGTGGAGCGCTTATATCGAATGAATGAATAACATAAATAGTCCACTAACAGATACTTTTTTTTATCGCAAAAACAGAATGCAATTTTAGGCAAAAAAAATCGAACTTTTTTTCAAATAACCGTTAATTTTTATCTAAAATCAATTATCATAGTCTATCCAGTAGAAACATTCTTTCTGAACAGGAAAATCGTTTTTGTGTACTCTTTCAGATGACTGTGACCTGCAGTATTTCCGTTCTGGTGCCGGTTTGTCAGAGAGGTTTTTTTCCCCAAAATTTTATGTAGATATTTATCTATTTATGCATTTTATGTATCTATTAATGTATTTATGTATTTTATAATCTGTTTTATTGTAAGGGTGCGTTTCGCATGAAGTGCATGATGTATCGTTTTATTTTTCTTTATTATTTGGTGAATAACAAGGACAAATGATGCGTAACTCGAAACGCACGCTTACAATCAATATACTTTATAAAATTTAAAATTAAAGAGAAAATACAACAAATAACATATGAAAACAATGAAGTATCTTTATTATTTTTCCTGAAAAAATTGCCAAAAATTGTCTTTTTTTAAGTCACAAGGTAGAATGAACCTTTAATTTTTGTATCGTTGTATTTTTCTTTCATGTGTGTTTCGAACCATCAATATAACCTTTTATCTTCGCGGGATAAATCGTGAAAAAATATTCAGACATAAGTAGGATTTAAAAAGATCTATTTACTGATCTTATCAGTATGGAAGTCAGATATGTAACGACCGTCAAATTTATTTCAGAATACAACACTATATATTATAAGGCTCTTCGCTTTCTCCCATTATGGCGGATTTGGTGCTTGAATGTTTGGAAAAGAAAGCATTGGAGAATCTGGGAGTTGAACTACGAGGGGTGTTCAAAAAGTAAGTTTCCCTGCTCCGGGAAAAAAGCAAAACACAATTTTTAGGTTAAAGTAACATATGTATTTATTGTTTCACTTATAAACTATTTTTCTACATAGTCCCCTTGGACTTGAATATATTTTTTATATCTGTTCTGAAGCTTTGACAAACCTAGTTTATAAAAATCCGTGCCCTGTTTTTAAAAGAATAATTTAACAAAGTCTTTCACTTCATCATTTGAATTGAAGTGATGGCCACCCAAACTTTCCTTTAACTTAGGAAAAAGATAAAAGTCACTTGGTGCGAGATCTGGAGAGTAGGGTGGGTGATCAAAAATTTCCCATTTGAATTTTTCCAGTAAGGTTTGTGTTTTTTTTTGCTGAATGAGGCCGAAGGTGTTCTGTTGATTGATTTTCTTGAATCCGGTACCACGATAAATGCAGATCGTTACTATGAAGTGCTAAATAAACTTAAAAGTGCCATTAAACAAAATCGTCCTGGAAAATTATCGAGAAAAGTGTTGCTTTTTCACGACAATGCACGGCCTCATTCAGCAAAAAAAAAACACTAACCTTACTGGAAAAATTCAAATGGGAAATTTTTAATCACCCACCCTACTCTCCAGATCTCGCACCAAGTGACTTTTATCTTTTTCCTAAGTTAAAGGAAAGTTTGGGTGGCCATCACTTCAATTCAAATGATGAAGTGAAATACTTTGTTAAATTATTCTTTAAAAAACAGGGCACGGATTTTTATAAACTAGGTTTGTCAAAGCTTCAGAACAGATATAAAAAATGTATTCAAGTCCAAGGGGACTATGTAGAAAAATAGTTTATAAGTCAAACAATAAATACATATGTTACTTTAACCTAAAAATTGTATTTTGCTTTTTTCCCGGAGCAGGGAAACTTACTTTTTGAACACCCCTCGTATATATCTTTTTCCATGAGATACGTAGACGATATTGCAATGGCAGTTCTGTATGAATCAATAGAATTCTTGATATTTTTAACTCACTGCATACAAGAATTCAATTCACATTAGAAGTGGGTGAGAAAAAATTGAATTTCTTCGATGTAACGTTAATCAAAAACAATGGTTTGATAAAATTTGATTGGTACCATAAATCGAATTTTCTGACAGATTTCTCAGCTTCCATTCTCTCCACCCGTTAGTTCAAAAGAAAGGCATAAAATTATGGGCATGTTCGATCTTCTTTCGTTTTGTTGTCGCATCCTAGACATCATGCAAAGAATATTGAATTAATAGGCAGAATCATTCTTGAGAATGATTACCCACTTGATTTCATTTTCAACACGATCAACCTAAGATTGAAATTATTAGTTCATAAAGTGACATCAGAACAAGGTAATAATAATGTGGAGGATGAGACTGCAAAGAAATGTTGGTTCATAGTCCCCTATACTTCAATTTTAGAGATATTTAAGAACATAACTAAGAATATGGATGTTAATCTTTGTTATCGCCTTAATAAATTGGAGAGTATCATCAAAGTCCACAAAGACAGATTCCTCTCAAGTTCCAATAAGAACGTTGTTTATAAGATACAATATTGTGACTGTGATGCAATCTATGTTGGTCAAACAGGTCGTTTATTAAAAACTAGAATTAAAGACAGAAACGAGAATTAAACACAAAAATCACATTAAGGCACCTGACTAGTTGCGGCCATGTTGGAATCGTGACGTCAGAAGCGAGGAATGACACGTTAATTTATATTGCGTGCCATTTTTAAATAAAGACAATTTGGAAACGAAATAACGAGATTACTTTAAACCACTTATAAAAATCAATGAAAACTGTCCTTTCATCCCTTGACAGTCAGTAAATGGTTGTAAAATGAGCCTACATTCGGGCAGAAACACAGGTCCGACAGCTGTTAAAACGAATAAAATACACGCTTTTACACATAAAATTCCAAAACAACCTTAGTATTCATCGATAATTACGACTTTGATAAGTACGAGACAAATCACATTTTCACAATTAAGCAAATAATAACGAAATGGCACGCAACATAAATTTCGTCGTCAAAACGTCACTTTTCCACGCCTATAAGTTCGGTCATTTATCGTGGTGCGGCGCTATAATACACAAGCACGAATCCATGTCCATGTGCTCGCCTGCGGCGCGCCAAGAGTGAGACAGCGAGCTCTTTCTCATAGCTTGATCAAGCGACCGAAAATGCTTTCTCGACAATCTCGGCCGCTCGACGAGGAATCAATAAGGGGCGGGGGGCATCCTAAATAACATATAAGTTTCAATAAATTGTAGTAATAGCCCTCTCCTTAATCTAGAATAGTATAAATTATGTTAAAACGCAACAGTTTACGAGATATTTAAATGTTTACAATTTTTCAGGCGCGTTATACAGTACACCTTTCCTTCATAAACACGAGTAGCAAAAATAATCCGATAAAAGTAGAATTTTATCGGAAAAGATTATAAGCCAACATTTCTTTTCACGAAAGTCTTGAAAGGCCATCAGAAAAGAAATGCGTATGTTCGAGACTCGAGACTTATGAAGAAAATATGCGAAAAAATATCGAATAGTTGCAAAAAGCATGTTTTTCGCTTATAAAACAAAAGATATTAATTATATGAAAAAAAATTGTTATAAAAAAATGTACGTATTAGAAATAACTACAAAATGAGACGTGGAACATTAAAATCGATCCATTAGTTCAGTAGAAAAAAAATAAAAAACATTTTTTGATGAAAAAGTCTTTTTTTCTCACGCTCTTTGTTCATTTAGATTTAAACGCAAAGCTTTGAAATTTTCGTAAAATGTAGCCCTCATAATAACGAACAAATTTAGAACAAACCTGAAATTTTCATTAGTTTTTGCAAGAAGCCATTTGTTCATTAAAAACCTGTCTGTGGAAAACTTAATTTCTTTATTTTTGATCAGTCGCACAGCAATTTACAGGGATGATTTTTCTTCGTCAAGAATTGCACTATCACGTATACTTAATAATAAAACAATTTTTTGCAGTTAAACTATTAAAGCGCCTTTAAAAAGTGGATATTTTGTTCCGTATAAAAAAATGGAAATAATTTCGTTAATGTGCAACATATCAAATAGTTATGTGAAGCATTCGACATCTGACATTTTTCTACGAATCTAAAAAAAAGATTACCCTCCGATTATTAAGAGCCGAAATAATAATTGTTTTCTCAAAAAATCTCTGTGGTTCTAGTTCTTAAGAGTTCCTTCTGGCAACAATTTGTCAAGGAAGAATTGAATTTGCTGTTGAAAAATTCTTGAATTTGCTGCTGCCAAAAAAGTTTGTTTAAAACCATTGGAAAGTTGGAGAACGCGAGCGAGGCAGTGCGCCGGGCGGAGTGAGGAAAGCAGGGTTGATAAAAAAAAATGTTTTTAAAAGAAAAATGAAACATTCTTTTTTTGTTTAAAACATTTATAATGTTTTATATGTTTTAAACAGCTTTAGAAAAAAATCATGTTTAAAACAAAAGAAAACGTCTTTTAAACATATATTTATTACATTTTATAATGCATATTTACTTTCAAGTATTTTGAAATGTTACATACATTTTAGCATTTAATTACACTTATTTTTTCTTATTTTTCATAAATTTGAGCGTATTATCACATAAATGTATATAGAATGTATGTGTATATATGTATATTTATATATGTATATTTATATATGTATATTTGAATGTGTTGTTTGCTATTTAACATTTTATTTGACTGTATATCTTTTAAGTTATGCAAATTTAAACAAGAGCATGGCATTTTGCTAATGTGGTCCTTTATGAGTATTGATTACTCACGGCTTCTTTTTTGAAATTTTTATTTCAAAATAATTATTCCTTGAACTAATTATAGTTCTAATATTAATCTATAATTTACGTTACTATAGATTTTTATAGGCTGCCGAGCTACTTATATACAGGGTGTTTGGAAAATAATAATAAATCTTTCGCATAGGGGCAGAATGGACTAAACTGACAAGAAAAGTAGTACCATTTTGCAATTTTCGTAATAGTTAACAAGATATTAATTGCTAAAAATTGACGAAAATTGATCTTCAATAATTTTTACTCAGAAAAACTGCAAAAGACAGAAATTGTTTATTTTTTTCTCATAGAACTCTACGAATTTTTTCAAAATTTTTTATGAACTTTTTAGTACTGCATTTTCTCATTTCATTTTTACCAATATAAGAAAATACGGTATTAAAAAATTCTGAAAAAATTCTTAAAAAATTCTTAGAGCTCTATGAAAAGAAAATTAACAATAGTTGTCTCTTGCAGTTTTTTTGTAAAGTTGATAGTATTTAAGTAAAAAATTATTAAAGATCAATTTTCAGCAATTTTTAGTAATTAATATCTTGTTAATTATTTCGAAAATTGCAAAATGATACAGAACTTTTCTTCTCAGTTTAATCCATTCTGTCCTTATGCGAAAGATTTATCATTATTTTCTATATACTCTATATACATAATTATATAAATAATATTATAATATTTATGGCTCGAAAGAATCTATCAGTGAAAAATGTAAAAAAGCCCATTAGCCTACATCAGTTGTTCGGAAGCATAGAAAACTTTTTATTTTCGTGTGAATATAACAAAACGAATAAAATATATTTTTATCCTTCAATTTCCTTATCAATATAAAATATAAATCGAAATTACATAAATAACGCAAATTTCAAGTTAATGATTCTCGACAATTTAGTTCGTTCTTCTTTATCCAAATGCCAAATTAGCTATGTAATAAATAGCCCAATGATTACCAAAAATATTAACTTATACAATAATAATATAAAGCTTACATAAAGTAAAACTGACGTCATATACATTGCGTCACTAAGTAGAATCACATCGCTCATCAGATTGTCAAATTTGCTGTGTAGTCATTTAAAAGAAATACGAAAACGAAAAATTATAGAATTATTAGAATGATTTGTCTGAATTTCATGTAACACTAGTTTACTTTTATATTTGCGAAAGTTAGTATTATATCTTTAACAGTTGCGCTAACATTTGGTAAATTACTTAATTATGGGTGATTCGGATTTTCCAGTGAGGGGTTGTAATGGGTTTGTGCTAGAAAGCGGGATAAGTTGTATATCAGGGAGTATACGTATATGACGCTGACAATCGGTCTGAGCGGGGTCCTTTTTGTAATTTTTGATAGGTTAATTTCTTATCTTTTGTTATATGTTCAAGATATATTTTATGCATAATCTTTATCATAAAAAAGACTTCAGTTTCATTTTCGTTATTTTTTTAAGTGTTTACAAAGAAAATACAAAGATTATTGATTAAAAATACAAATATATTATAAAGAACAGTTGCAAACTGTAATAAAGACTTTGTTAACTCAACTAATTTTTTTAATTATATACAACCTTATTACACAATTACCTCACGGCTCAACTTGCCCTTCGGAGTTGCTTAACTCCAAAGATGGGGCATATTGATTCACTTTGCATCTTTGTAATCAATATAATGTTTTTCTTACTTATGAGATATGTTATATTAAGGTACTTAATTATTGAGTCAGATGAACATGAATCGTTTTAAAATATTTAATATTAATCTATCGTGATTGTGTGAACATTTATAATAATTTAGAGAAAAAGTATCATAACTAGCCCCGCTCTACCCTATTCAACGCAATAGATTTGTTAACATCTTTAATGGAAAGTCTGAGATAAAAATAATAAAACCATATTTGAAATTTAATCGCGTGATTATATCGTACGTATTGCACAGCGTTCATCTATTCGCAATTCTCAGACTTCTCGGAAGAAATTTTGCTCAACTTCTTATTACAGCACACTTTACGACAGACATCCTGGAAACGTCCTTAGAATGTTTAAAGAATATCCTCTGGATGTCTTCAGAACGTTCCTTGAAAGTTTATGCTGTATGGAACATTTCTTGAATGATTCCCTTTATCGAAAACGAAGGACATTACCGCAAATGCAATTTATCGTTAGGGTAACTCCGGTTAGGGTAACGCGGTATACACCGCGTTGAGATTTACGCCGCAGAAGTCAGAAAAATAGAAGGAGTGGGATAATTTTTCCGCAACTACTTTGTTACATGGTTTTATGTTATATTAGTATTGTGTTATGATTTCAACTTCTTACTGTTAATATTAATGAAATTATTGTAAATTGAATCGATTTGTTACTGTAATAAGTAACGCCATCATAAATTATATATGTACATAAAATGATTACTGTAGGGCGTGCAAAAGACTTAGTGGTTATTCGATACATATGTGTAGTGGAATAGTAAAGTATGTTGTGTAATAAAATACAAGTGCTTTGCTTTCGTATTCTTTGTTTAGTTTGTTGTCTTATATATCCTGTTTGGGATATACAGCATTTTTAGCGAACGGGATTTGTGCCTAAACATACAAATTGCGCGGATTGAATTCAGTACACTAAATGCAATAAACGCATTATATAAAATATGTACCTCATGTTATAATACTTCGTAATATATGTGGAAAATTGTCATTATTATTTATTACTTCATATATATTTACCATTTTTCTAAGTTAATGTGTCATTATATGTCTTATTTATATACATTATTTGTAAATTTTCATAAGCCGTACATACTCCCCTTCCTCCTATGAATAACCATATATCTTATCCCTATGGGATATACGGTAAAATGCTAGGGTTTTAAAAAGTTTACTTTTTAATATGAAAAATAAATATATAATTATAATAAACATAGTTTATAAATCAAAACTTAACAAAAAGAAGAGCATAAAACCACAGCACAAGATACTTTTTGTGATATTTAATATATAATTACATTAATAAATAATTTAGATTCGGCCACAATCTGGCCATCTTCAGTAAAATTACAAATATCCATTCCATAAAACACAGAATTTACACAAATCTGACATTAAATTCAGCGGTCAAAAATATAAATATATATAAACGCATTCTTTTCTCTTGTAAGACATAGTAAAACGTGGTTGCAGCGCCAATTATCATATTGCAAATTATAGAACAAGAATTTCCAGATTCTAATTTAAAAAATTATATTATTAATATTTTCTAGTCAATTTGATAAGGATTAACAATTCGTTACCTGTTTTACAGACAAAATGATGAATCTTAAACACATTCTCTCTCTCTCTCTCTCTCTCTCTCTCTCTCTCTCTCTCTCTCTCCGAACCGTGTAGCATGTTTCATCAGTGAGTTTCACCAAGCGTCCATGAAAAATTTTAGCTAGATGAGCATTACAGAAAAAAACCACATTGGTAACCAAATTTTTCATACATACGAGGCATGTCCAGAAAGTAAGTGTACTGAATTTTTGTAGGTTGCAAAAATTTTTATTTGAACCAAAACATGATCTGGTTACATTAGTACATATGTAAGCTATTTTTCGACATAGTCACCATTCCTCTCAATGCAGGTGGTGAACCGGGGTATTAATTTTTTGATGCCTTCCTCGAAATAGTTTCCCGCCAACCCCTTCGTCCACTTCTCCACCTCCCCCTTCACCTCCTCGTCGGTTGAAAACTTTTTTCCACCCAAGTTTCATCTCCAGTAACGATGGAACGGAGAAATTCATCTCCATGGAGTTTGTAGCGTCTCAAAAACTCTTGCCCGGCCTCCACTCGATTCAACTTGTGTTGGTCTGTCAGCTGTTTTGGGACCCACCTCGCGGATAGTTTCCGATATCCGAGGGTTTCTGTGATGGTTTCATGTAGCAGAGATCTGGAGATTTGCGGAAACATCGCAGAAAGTTCATCCACAGTCAATCTGCGATCGTCACGGAGCGCATTTTCGATTTTTTTCACAATGTCGTCAGTCAGAATTGAAGGTCTTCCGCTTCTCTGATCATCATGCACAGACGTACGACCGTTTTTAAACTCGCGACACCATTTGAACACACTCGTACGATTCATACCTGTATCACCATATGCAGTTTTTACCTCATTATAAACCTCAACCGGAGTTTTTCCCTTCCAAACGAGATAACGGATGACGCTGCGTATTTCGCACTTGGCGGGAGATTGGATTGACATTTTTCACGAAACCTCCTGTCGCGTCGACAGTTTTCAATGTACTGACCTCGGACCGGTCTCGTTGCGGAGGGGAGGAATCAGGCTACACGGCAATGTAGCCAACATGTCGAAAAAAAAATCCCTCCGGCCGTGAGAGCCTCAGTACACTTACTTTCTGGACATGCCTCGTATATACGACATCCAAATGTCACGCACACGTTGCTAAGCACGTGGTCAAGTCAATGCGGAAGCCAGACCCGTCAGTGGTATTTGGCATGAATTAGCAGCGCACTAGATGCAGACTCACGACAATTCTGGCTTCTCGATTGAAGGTCAGTGTCGCAACAAGCTGCATTATTTATGGAAAAGCATTTGGCTATTCTAAGTAAACGTGCTCAATAAGAATTATCTAAAGGAGAAATATCGTGTTTTTTAAAAAATAAATATATAATTATAATAAACATATATAGAATATTAGTCATATAGAATATTAATTGTCTTCCATTACATAATTGACGTCTTAAAGAGGTAGAAATCTGTTAAAAAACTGAAACATTCCAAACTATTCTAAAAGTATTTCATCTTTATTACTTTACCACACAAAAATTTTAAAGGAATGAATAATACATTTTTCACGATTCTAATTAGTATAAATAATTTATAGCGATAATTAAAAACAGATTTTATCTTAATATGTTTGACTCATCCATGTTCTTACAGATTATTAATTTCTTTTATATATGTGTACTCAGACAGCAAAGCGTATCTCAGCAAAATCGCACAAATCTATGATTGCTTATGAAGCTGCCAACTTGTAGATTTGTCTTCAACAATTTCGATATCGATATTGTAGTAACATGCAGGCAACAATGTGTATATATATATTATCAGCAGTTTAATAGCGCGCGCAAAATAGCTGCATCAATGTTACCTTGCGTTGTCGGCAATATGATAGTATTGTCCGATATGTTGCATATTATTATGATAACATGACGATAATAATACGAATTCTGATGAAGACGATTTTAAAGTTATCGGTAAAATGGGAAGTTGCTGTTTAAAGTTGTCATATCGTGAAGACATCAAGTTGAAAAAACAAATAAGGATTCAGTTGCTATAATTCTGATAACAACTGCACATAAGTACTTAGTAATGCATACTTAGCAAGCAATGTGCCAGCAACAAACAGATGCGTTGCTATTTAGATACATATTGTGTATACATGCGCGCGCGCGCGTGTATGTGTGTGTGTGTGTGTGCGTGCGCGCGCGCGCAGGATGTTTCGGAATTCGAGATCATGGATTGCACTGCGTGATTGTACATATCAAAAGCAGCAACTTTTTCCTCTGACAAAATTACGTCCAATAGTACTTTTTAAATGAGAGCAATTTTAAGTTAACGAATGAACGCTTTATATTATGCATAGATCAAGGATGGACAAACAGTTTAAATGTGACAACAGCTTGTTCCTGACTCGCCGCTCGTCGTGCGAGAAGGATAATTCTATCAAATAACAAATTTAAACTACTCTAATTAAAAAACGGTTTTACCGTTAAGCCTCTCCAATTTTTTATTAGGTTCTTATAATATTTCTACATTACATATTTATTAAAAAAAAAAATTTGTAGAAGACTTTAGCCGCAAAGTGTTAAAACGTTACTTTGATAAGGCTTGGTATAAGAGTTTACGTGTTAAAAATTGAAACTTTAAAGATAAATATCTCCATTTCGGCACTAGAGTCTTTGAAATTTTAATATTATAATATAGATAAAATATTAATTTATTAATTAATTATATAGATAAAATTATTTTAAACATAATATCCAAATTTCAAAAAATTTATGGACACTGAATTTCTCGGAGAAATACCTTAAAACTGCTTTCATTTAAAATGTACTATTTGGATGCAATTTTGCCACATACAATCACGCTGTGCAATCCTTGTCCGCAAATTCTGAAGCACCCTGTATAGTATATACAGTGGCGATCATGAAAATAGAGCCACTTTCATTACAATGAATAAACTGCTTATTTTATCCATTTATCTTTACTTGCCAGTAGCGCATTTATTGTACAGTAATAACAGCTCATATCACATTAAAAATTATAATAAAGTGTATATCGTAATAAAAAATCTTAAAGTACTCTACTACAAATATATAATAATGCTACAAATAATCTAGTCAAAATAATAAAGCCAAATAATTAATGTAAGTTAATTAATATAAAACAGTCTGTTATTACGTATTAATTATAATAATTTTATAGATTAGATCTAGCGAAATTTTAATAAAATTTAATTATTTATCTAAAATTATTGCTAAATGGCGCGAAATATTCATTGTTGATAAAATTCAAAGTTGATAAAAGAATAACATTTTTTACTTTATGCAATGAAGCAAAATCGCAAAGTGAAATTATTAAAATTATTAGTCATTTCAGGAAACTAGAAAAGTAGAAAATGCATAAAAATTTAAAAGTAATAAAAAAAAACTAGAGATTTCGAGCGAAAAACTACGTATCGAATTGATCGTAAAATTGTACATGTTTCTAAGATTGATCCATTCAAATCATCAAATGAAATTAAAAATGAACTCAATCTTTCTATACATATATAAGTGCACTATTCGACGAAGACTCTAAGAATGTAATTTAAATGGTAGAGAGCTGCCAGGACAGTTCCATATTCAATTTGAAGAATATAAGGTGCAGATTGCAATTTGCAAAAATTTATTATGTAAAATAGAGTGGTCCAGAAGAAGTTAATAAATTGAATATTTTATCAGACAAAACCAAAATAAATTTGATGGAAGACTTTTTTTTTGTGAGAAGATCACCAATCAGGATTTGTTGCTTAAATGTACTAGAAAAACCATAAAATGTATCTCTATTTTTAAAAACATGTAGGGGAGACCAGGGCCGGTTATCACAGTTTTTTCGATTAGTGATTTAAAAAAAAAAAGTGAATGCTTGATTTTGAAATATTATATACATTATAATATATCTGCATCTTTTAGATATTAAAAAAAATATTATTCGTGAATTCATCACATCGTAAAAATAAATTATTTAATTTTAAATGAAGCTGCGAAAATATGAAAAACAATTAACCCCGCATTCTGAGTTGATTGTCACACGTTCTAGGATTGATAGTAACATATTTGTTATGAACAACACATATAAAAAATATAATTTTTATTTTTTAAAATATCAGTTCTATATTTTGAGAAATAATAGTAATTATAGTATTAGTATAAATAAAATATATATTTTAAACTTAAAATACGTAATCTGTTTTTATACCATACTTTCTACAGGAAAAATGAAAAAACATATATTTGTACCGTAGTTTCTATAGGAAAAATGAAAAAATATATACAGAGTGTTTGGAAATTAGTGATAAGTTTTTGGCACATATGGTAAAATGGACTAAACTGAGAAGAAAAGTCCTGTACCATTTTATAATTGTCACAATGGGAGTTAATAATTTATTACAATAACTTAAGAAAATAGCCAAATTCGTTCAGCTCACCACCAAATGCGCGACAGGATAGTACCCACGCGACAGGGTAATACCCGTCCCGCGTGGCGAGGCACGCGTCCGCCGTCGTTAATTGCACGCTGTTTGCAATACATTGCACCATATATGCGAAAAACTTATCTACTAATTTCTAGACACCCTATATATATTTATATATAATATACCTATTTATAAGTAGGTATATTCTTTTTAAAAACGTGTTTCTTAAGGATAATAAAATTAATTGTTATCTAATCTCATCTCATTTTAGTCAATCTATCCCACAAAGCTATTTTTAATAAGAGAGATTGTATTCACAAACTTAGTCAAATTGAATAATGATTAATTAATTGTAGCAAAGACCTTTTAAGACATATCATTTTCCATGAATACAGAGATATCGCGACTAATGTCAAAGACTTCTCAGATAACAAAATAGGTGATAGGAAGCAAGAATTTATTCACCAACTTCATTTTCTTAAAAATCGCTACAAATTATATCTACAATGCTTGTGGTACAAACCATTTTACACAACAAATTAATATTATTGGGAGTACAAATTAGTTCGGTCTGTTTTCCAAAAGATGGCTCCGGCTATTGTGAATGGTTCATAGTGACAGCTGATTTTGGCGTTTTCAGAGAGGTTATACATCTGCTAATAATATTCAGTTTATATCGCTTTGAGTTTCATACAAAAACCTTGATATTTACTGTGTTTGAAATGTCGAATTTTTGTTAACCAAGTAGCATATGCGGGAGGTTCTAATTTTCTGCTTTAATTGGAAGAAAAGTGCAGCTGAAGCCCATCGAATGCTTGTCGAAGTTTATGGTGACATTGCTCCAACTGATAAATCATGTAGGGAATGGTTTCGACGTTTCAAGGATGGAGATTTCAGCGTTGAAAACAAGCCTCGCTCTGGACAGCCAAAAAAATTCGAAGACAAAGAATTAGAGGCATTACTCGAAGAAGATCAGAGTCAAACGCAAGAGGAGCTTGCAGAATCATTGGGAGTAACTCAACAAGCCATTTCTGCACGATTGAGAGCCGTGGAAATAATTCAAAAACAAAGAAATTGGATGCCTTATGAACTAAAACCGAGAGACGTTGAAAGGCGATTTTTTACTTGCGAACAGCTGATTCAAAGACAACAAAGAAAAGGTTTTTTGCATCGGATTGTAACTGGAGATGAGAAGGATATTCTATGACAACCCCAAGAAGAAAAAATACTATGCTAAGTCCGGTCAATCGTTGACATCGACCTCAACATCAATACCAAAGCCGAACATTAATGGTTCCAAGATCATGCTCTGTATCTGGTGAGACCAAAAAGATGTTGTTTACTATGAGCTGCTGAAACCTGGCGATTCCATTACGGACGATCGGTATCGGCTACAATTGATTCGTTTGAGCCGTGCATTGCGAGAAAAACCGGAATATGGGCAAAGACATGATAAAGTTATTTTTCTTCATGACAACGCTCGGTCTCATGTCGCAAAAGTCGTAAAAAAATATTTGGAAACGCTCAAATGGGATGTTTTATCGCACCCGCCGTATTCTCTGGACATTGCTCCTTTTGATTACTGGTTGTTCCGAAGGATGCAGCACGATTTGGCAAGTCACCGGTTCACTTCTCCAAAATTGGATCGCTTCCAAAGACGAGCCATTTTTTCGAGATAGAATTCGAAAATTGCCTGAGAGATGGGAAAAAGTAGTAGCCAGCGATGGACAATACTTTAATTAATCTGTTCATTCATTTTGTTTTGAAATAAATGCATTTTTGAACACAAAAAAACGGACCGAACTAATTTGTACTCCCAATATTATATATCAGTTATCTACAGTTTAAAAAAAAGATTTTTCTGCTATATCCTGTTTGAGTTATAAGCATTTTGATAATCAATCCCATGATTAGCCCCGGTCTCCTCTCCATTTTTAGAAATACAATTTTAATTCGACATGTAATTTTTTGCTTGGAATCTCTAGTTTCTTTGTTATTTTTAAATTTTAATCCATTTTCTATCAATTTCCTAGAACGACCAATAATTTTAGCAATTTTTCTTTGCGATCTTCTTTCAATGCATAAAGTTAAAATTTTTATTCTTTATCTGCTTTACAATGAATATTTCCTCCCATTTAGTTGTAATTTTAAAGAAATGATTAAATTTTATTAAAATTTTACTAGACCTAACCTATAAAATTAATAATTAATAATAATTAATACTTAACAGACTATTTTATACTATTAATTAACTTACATTAGTTATTTGGCTTTATTATTTTGACCAGACTATTTGAAGTATAGAGTACTTTAAGATTTTCCAATACGGTATAGAGCAAACCCAGGCAAAGCAAATATTTTTTTATTTTCGCTTATCTATCTGAGCTAATACTATGAATTTCTAACTCTTGAAGGAATGATTGACCGACGCTCGTTTGTGTTTGATAGAGAACTAAAAAAAATTGTTTGTTTTCTTGCGATTTTTGCTAAGATATGTAGCTTAATTATTAGCAGTAATTGTTTCTTAATTAGTGAATGATTTTTTATAAAAATTCTCTGTCTTTAAATATGTATTTGAGGTCAAAATTTTTACTTGTTGCTTATTCTAACCTTTCCAAATTCACGCCAAATAGGTTCTTTGGACAAAGTGAATGGAGATAAAGCGAATGACTCTTTATCCGCGCTATTGCACTGAAAATCACGGGAAGCTGAAGGGATAAACGATCTTTCGAGTGAACGAAAGACACATGGTTATTTACATCATATTTTTATGTTTTTTTTTCCACAATGCAGTATAATATATGTTTTGAAGAATACACTGACCCACCGTCCGAAAACTGGATTCAGTGTAGTCAATGTATCAATAGACTCATGATTCATGAAGACTGCACTACATAGAGGATTTGGCAGTTACTTTTGTGATGACTGATTGCCGATACTGATTTAAATTTTTTTAAATTCCATCTTCATTGCTCGAGTCACCCATCCACTTTGCCCAGGGGAGTCGGGTAAAGCGGATGGTTTCTCTTTTTTTACATTTTGATTAAGAAGATATTTAAATATTCAAGTTTTTTAATTTTATCTTATTTTATTTTAAAGTTGATTCCATTAATAGAATTATGAAAATAAAAAAGATTTTTATCTTAATTTTAACTATGTTATTTTTCTTCCGAAACCTTAACACATCTGCTTTATCTGGACTTCCCCTACACTTTATTTCGGCAATAGTTTGTTATAATTCTTAATGTGATATGAACTGTTGTTACTGTACAATAAATGGCGCTACTGGCAAGTGAAGATAAATGGGTAAAATAGCAGTTTATTCATTTTAATGAAAGTGGCTCTATTTTTATGACCACCATTATATACAGAGTGTTTGGAATTTAAATGTCAAAACTTCGAGAGCGTGTAAGGGATCGACAAACTAAGAAAAAAAATTCTGTAGAAATATGCTCGTTTTTGCTTCATTTTGGAAAAAATTGCAAAAAAAAACAAAATGTCTTCATTCTGCCTTTGAAGTATTATCGTCGCTGAAATCGTGAAAATCATAATAATTATACTTAATTCTGTTTTCAGGTGGAAACTTTTTTGTTTGTTTATATTTCTACCTTTATCTTGTAAATTCGTCAGAAGTCATCGAGTGAATTACTTCCATCACAATATGTCGCGTGCATATTCTAATGTTGAATACGCTAATATGATTTTTATGTACAGCTTCTGCGCCAAAAGGTCAACAATTTAAACAATATCTACATTATGCAAGTGAATAAATACAATGTGAATAAGTAGGTAATGAAAAAGTACAAAAATGAAAATTATATTTTGTCTTTTTTGCGATTTTCTTCAAAACGAAATAGAAAAGAGCATATCTCTGCAGGACTTTGTTTCTTAGTTTGTCGATCCTATACACGTTCCCGAAGTTTTGACATTTATATTCCAAACACTCTGTACAATTCACGTTAAATTATTTAAATGTTAAAGATTCTGCTTTGACTTCTAATATTGATTGTATTCTCACATGTACGGTCTAAAATAAGATTCTTATTATTTAAAAATCATAATATTATGTTGTTTATATAAAAATTTCTAGAAGTACGTGAAATATTATTAGGGAATGAATATGAGATATACATATATTAAGTATATTAAAAAATAACTAAAACCATGGACGTATCGTGGAATTTTTTTTTGATGGGGGAAGGAGTTTCTATCAACTCAGATGTACCATGCGCCAGCCGGAATAAGAATAAAAAAAGGGGGGGAAAAAGTGTACACACTCCTTGTGTACACAATAAATCACTTCCCGTTTTTTGAAATAATCGAAATTGTGGCTAAAGGTGAAAAATAACGTAAAAGTTATTATTTACAGTATGTAGTCAACTAAAAAACTCAGATCTGTAACTCAGGATAATTGAGAGGCATAAGCCTCTGAAATTTATATGGTTTATTGTGGTTGGACCACTTACCCTACATATTTTTGTAGGATTATTTTTTCGCTAATTATTTGCTCTATTTTCGACTTTTTTGCTCCAGCCGATTCGTGAAAACTCATATACTAATTCAAGATTAAAGTTAGCACAGCCATAAAGAAAAAAAGCAACAAACAAACAATCAAATACATATTTTTTTAGGGTCATTTTTTGTTAATTATTTGCTCTATTCCCTATCTTTTGCTCCAACCGATTAGCGATTCCCTAAATCAAAAGATCAGCTTAAGACTAAAGTTAGACTACTTGCTCTCCGTCGCGCTTCAATTTTCTTTTCTATTTTCATAGAATTATTTACTCGCATGTTTCGGTATCAAAATAATCGTTAAGCAACATACTATCGAAAAGACTTAAATTTGATTTTTTTGTTAACTACAAAGTTTGAAAAGCAAACAGTGCAACGTTGTGAGTGATTACATTCTTCATTTCTCACGTTTTAGCATGTTATAGCAAATATCTAATGTTTTTTTTTTGATAGTATATTGCCTAAGAATTATTTTGGCAATCGAAAACATAAGAACAAATACTTCTTGGGATGTTGCATAATGGAAAGTATGCATTAAGTACGTGGCTGAGGAAAGAAATTCATTTTTCAATAAAAAGTTGATAACTAGAGATTATTAAATTTTTGACTTATTATGAGTTTGATTTGTGATAGTGAGGAGTCCGCGATTTTTTTGCACTATAATCGTTTCGCTTATAAACTTTTTTTTTCACAAAAAACTTTTCGTTAAAACTATATATTGTTTTTAGTAAATCTGCTAAAGTGAAAAAAATGAGGAAGAGCAAGTAATTAGCAAAAAATAATTCCACAAAAACACGTATTCAATTTCTCTTTTGTTGCTTTTTTTCTTTGGCTGTGTTAACTTTAGTTTTAAGCTAGCACAGCCATTAGATTTATTAAATCGGTTGGAGTAAAAAGAATCTGAAATACACAGTAAATAATTAGCAAAAAAATAGCCTTACCAAAATACGTATTTAATTTTTCAATTGCTGCTTATTTTTCTTTATGACTGTGCTAATATTAATCTTAAGTTAGCACAGCTTTATAGATTTTAGCGAACCGGCTACAGCAAAAAAATAACCCCTATTAACGCTACTCTTCAAATCGCGAATCATTACTATCGAAAAAAAAACAGTATCAGATTTTTTTACTATAACTGTAAAACGTTCGAAATGAGTTTCTTCCAGCCACTCATAACGTTCCACTGTTTACTTCTCAAATTGTGCAATTAATAAAAAAATCGAATTTTGTTTTTTTTAATACTACGTTGCCTAACAATTATTTTGGTACCAAAGATATGCGAGCAAATAATTCTGTGTAGCTGGAATAAAAGTTTATATTAGAGAGAAACAGACGCGTGAGCGCACTGTGTAAACTGTTAATTTTTCAAGCTTTGCAGTTAGCAAAAATATCGAATTATGTTCTTTTCGATAATACGTCGCCTAACGATTATTTTGCTATCAACAACATGTAAGCAAATCTGTGAAGATAGAAAAGAAAATTGAAGCGCGACGCGAAACGCACAGGCTAAAACTTTAGTCTTAAGAGGAAGTTCTACTTTGTGAAGAGTAAAAAAAATCAATTTTTTTTACATTTTTTTGCATCTTTAA
Source organism: Pseudoatta argentina (assembly GCA_017607525.1). Taxonomy (NCBI): domain Eukaryota; kingdom Metazoa; phylum Arthropoda; class Insecta; order Hymenoptera; family Formicidae; genus Pseudoatta; species Pseudoatta argentina. The sequence goes on from JAANIA010002897.1 coordinate 524,813, forward strand.
AGTATGTAGAATATGCCAAAAAGGATTTTGCAATATTAAAAATTTTAAGGCAATTTATGACTTGTTAAACCGAGCTTTGCACTGGTTCGCATCAACACAGCAGAATTAAAAATGTCAAGCTTAGTAAAACAAGCAAAAACTGAGAGAAGTGCTGTAATGCAACAAAATTTGTTCTTTGAACAGAAGGAGGAACTGATTTTTGAGCCAGGAATCGCTGATTAAATGTAAGTTGCAAAATATTATATAATAGTTAACAAAAAGTTATCATAAAGTAAAACTTTAAACGCGTTTTTCTCAAATTCACGTTTTTCAAACTGGCGGGAAATGTACAGCTTCAACCAATCATCCGATTGACATGAAGTTTTTTCCTATGAAAAATAGATAATTTTTATGAGACCATGAACCTAAAAATGTTATAAATTTTCTAAAGTAACTATTTCTTTGAACAGGTTGAAAGTGAAAAAATTCATAAAAATTGACACTTAGTTTCAAATGGCTGCTATTCTGTAAATTAAAAATTTTTTTTTAATAAAATGAGGTTCATGGCCTCACAAATTTAATACATTTTAATAATTGCATTGGTTTATTTGTCTCGGATAAACTGTCGATAGTCAAGATTTCCCTTCAATTGACCACGCACGCTCTCTGATGCACCCGTAGACTACAGCCGCAATTTTCTTCTAATATTTCTAAAAATAAAAAAATTTTGTTGTATGTTTAAATATAAAAAACATATTGCAAAAAGCATTATTTTGATATCTCTTTCCTTTCCTAATAAAAAAAATTAATAAATAATACATAAATTTTGAACTTCTAGACTAGAACCCCTTCTTAAACTAGCACAACCATGGGTTTAACGAATCAGCTGGAGCAAAAAGATCGGGAATAGAGCAAAAAATTAGCAACAAAATAGAAAAAAATATAGTATAGGTTGCGTTCGATTGTGCTGAAATTCTGTGCCAGCCTAATAAACATCTCATTTTGAAGAGGAAAAATGTTACATTTTGTACATCATGTAATTTTTACTTACTTTTTTTAAGACGTTTTTTTAAAAAAGGACAATACAGCTATTGCTAGCAAAATGTTTAATTCTTTAGCATTGTTATAGTATGCTCGAACTAACAGAAGTATAAAAAATTACGTGGTTTTATAACAAGAAGAAAATAATATTTTATGTAACAGTAAAAAACACACAAAGTAAAAAGTAAAGTTGTACGTTTTTTATAAGAAAAAATGAAAGAGACATTTCGATAGAGTACATCGCTAATTGGCCAATTTAAAATAAAATATTCTCATTAGTAAAGTAGTAAAAAAATTATTAGGCACTAACCGATGTGAGTAGATGTGTGCGTTAATGGAAAAATCCTCCTCAAAATGAAGTAATTAATAAAAATGTTCAGGGGGGGAGATTTGAATTCCAACCCTTCCCCCCTGGATGCATCCATAACTAAAAATATGTACAATATATCTTGCTACGAATATTTAAGAAATACTAAAAATTTCTAAGCAAACAAATCTCAATCTATATCCTACTACAAGTATCTAAAAAAAAATAATAATTTCTAAAATCTTGTCTCAATTTATACAATTTTTCTATATTTTTTTGTTAATATTTTTTTCCGCCAGAGAATTTACTTTTGACTTACTATTTAATTTAAATTATTTTTTACTATTTAACCTAAATTGTTTTACACGAATAGTTTCGATCAGCACTAAAAATTCAAGCTTGACTGAAATAAGCCTCTATTTCTTGACTGTTGTGTGTTCATATCACTGTCTAATATAATATACTTTTAACTTATTATTCTCAGATACAATCGATTATATACGCACACAGACACTTGCTTAAAATTATTTATCCGTTTATGATTTTTTTAATGTTATATGTGCTACTACGCTATCTTATGACGTATTATTACATTCTATATATATCAACTACGTGTTTGATATCTATGCATTTAAATTTTCATAATATACCTGTTACATATATATATCATATACGTATTTCGACTTGGATATTTCATATCCATTGCGTTAATTACGTATTTAATACATTATATTTGATATGAAATGAAACGCAATGTAAATGCAATATAGATACGTATTTAATATATATTTGCAATGAAAGGTGCTGTACGAA
>JAANIA010002897.1:552844-572483 GCA_017607525.1 Pseudoatta argentina
ATCAGCATTAACGCAATTGATCTGAAATATTAATAATCCCCCCAAATTTCCCAAATTAATCTTAAAAAACTACAATAAACTTATTGCGAAAAATATTGCCTCGGCCGGGAGTCGAACCCGGATTTCTTGCATTCCGTGCAGTCTCTGTAGTCTAAAGGCTCAGGACGCTCACACGGAATGTAAGAGATCCGGGTTCGACTCCCGGCCGAGGCAATATTTTTCGCAATAAGTTTATTGCAGTTTTTTAAGATTAATTTGGGAAATTTGGGGGGATTATTAATATTTCAGATCAATTGCGTTAATGCTGATAATTTATCGGCTCGTAATTATCAATTCTGAAATCACTACATTTACGTGGAAAATATATATATATATATATATGTGTGTATTAGTTCAACATCTTAATACTCAGACCGTAATGGCGCTTCGAAATTAAAGTAATTATATACAGGGTTTTTGATAAGTCATGATAAAATTCTCGGGGTAGAGCGAACTAAACTAATAATGAGTTAACAATGACTCTATCATTTTACAATTTTCGCTATAATTAACAAGATATTAATTACTAAATATCGCACTGAAAAAAAATTTGAATAACGCGACATTTGTTTTATGTAACCAAATTATTTAGTTCAATACGTACAAATAAATATATGTAATACAAATATAACAAAATAATTTATTACTATTAAAAACAAATCACTATTTAAATCAACAAAATTAAGAGAATTGCAAGATGTTAAGGATCATCTGAAAATGGCTTAATAAAAAACCGAAACATGTAATATCTATACGTATATTTATCTAGTCTTTCAATTAAATTTTATTCTATTAATGTGACAGCTACACTTTTAAACAATTATTTGACTCTTATGTGTCCTTTATAATATTTATTCAAATGTTGTTAAAATTAAGAGTGAAAACATAGATTCTGTAACGCAATATTTTTTATATGCAGATTTGTTTCTCTTAAATATAAATAAATCTCTTTGTCTCAAATAAATGTTGATTTCAAGCAATAAAATCACTTTGCATTCAAAGGAAAACTTTCTTGAAACAGCAATATATATAGTTTGATAAATGCAAATTCAATTTTTTTTTTATTAAAATAAAGTTAAAATTTATATTCACAAAAACATAAAGCAACCAAAATTTTGTTTCTGGAACTAAATATATGAAGTCTAAATATATGAAGTCGAATATATCGAAAGATGAAGTCGAAATAACAAAATATATATTTGATATATAAGCTTCAATATATACAATATATTCAAGTAAAAACTTTGTTGAACGACTTCAATATACAGTATTTCATGTATTTACTGATATATTTAACGAATAATTTAGATGATTGATGCATTCGCACAGCTTATCATTTTAACAGAAGATTTTCATAGAGCAAATCGATATTTATTTTATTAACAGAAATATTTTGTTAAAAAAATTCTACATTGAGTTAAAGCAACTCAATTTTTGTTCGAGAAAACATATGAAATATTGACAAAAGTATAAAATAAAAGTAACTAAATACCTGATAAAATTATTATAAATAATTATCTTATTAAACAATTGAAATATACGATCAGCACGTTCATTAATAGAATAGTTTTACATTTTATTATTCTACAAAATAATCGGAACTAAATAATTTGTTGATGGTAGCAATTCCATGATTGAAAAAAAATTTTTAATGCAAACATTTTAAATGCATTTTTTTATATTTTTATTATTTCTATATAGATTTATGGAATTGATGTTTTTTTACATACAATTTATTAATTATATAATTACGCATTGGATATTTTACAATTTTTGAAAACGCATATACGGTACCAACGGGATTCGAACCTAAGACCTCTGAGATGTAACCTTACACGCTAACGCTGAGCTATAATCGCACACTATTTAGACTGTTTCGAAATCAATGCCCAAAATAACAAAATATAAATTAACAAAATATCTGATATTTTATTTTTGACTCTTGAGCAGTTCAATACATTTTCCAAGTCTTGGATTCCACAACTCAACTTATTGTTAACACAGAATCTGGAAATTATGATACATCGTAAAAACAAACGTGGTTATAAATTTAACAAGTATAAAAAGAAGAGCATAAGAAACCACACCACAAGTTGTAGTTTGTGATATTTAATTATTATTACATCAATTAAAACATTAAACGTTTCGGCCACAATCTGGCCATCTTCAGTAAATTCATAATATTCTTAAGAAGCAGAGTTACATCTAGTTGACATTAAATTCAACCGTCGTATGTTGTAATTTATAAACGTGTTCATTTATATGCGAAGATGCTTCTTACAATAATGTTAAAACGCCCCAAGTTATATCATGAAAAGTGTAGAACGAGAATTTCCAGATTCTAATTTAAAATAAATTTGTATATCATTAATACCTTCTAATCGAAATATAAAAGAATAGAATCGTTACCTGTTTTACAGCAAAAAAATATAACGATGAATCTCAAGTACATCCTTTGCACAGATAGAAATTTGTCGTGACATTGTGTGTTATTATTAGTCATATCGTATATTTTACCACTATTTATATATCTGAGTCAACAGTTTGGAAAGTTCTAGAATTATTTATTAAATGTGAGAGAGATCTTTCTTTAGAAGAGGAAGATAAACATCAAGCAAACCTTCCGTGTCACTTTGCTTATTGATACCACTTGTTTGGCCTTTTGTATGTATCATTTCAGAAATTCTTCTTTTCATTAATGATTGTTCTGTATCTAAAATTCTTATGTTATCCCAATCCAATTCATGCATCTCATTCAACCGGTGACGTGAAACCACTGATATCTCGGAAGTGGGTTTTCTTATGTCAGCCTTATGTTCTTTTATACGAGTTTTTAATTTCCTTTTAGTTTGGCCAACATAAGACGATTCACAATTTAAACAATTAATTTTGTAAACAATTCCACAATGGTCATCCTTAAGTAAAGGATCCTTTCCTGTCTTTATAAATGTATTCAATTTATTCATAGGTTTATAAGCTATATTAAAACCATGAATATGTGAAAGTTTTTTGAATTTTTCCGATACTTTGCTTAAGTATAATATCGTGAAAAATTGTTCCTTGAATTCGCATTAGAAGCACATCCATTATTATTTTCTTCGCGATTTTGATCTGAATTTGTTCTATTCTCCAATGTTTTTATTCTATTTTTAATTGTTGAAAATATTAATTGAAGAGAATAACCATTACTTAAAAGAGTGTGAATTAAATCAGAGATGTTTTTTTCATGAAATTACTGACACATCACTATTTTTCGAATCATCCGTTAGCACATAAAAGGGGAATAATTATTGAGCAATTTGATAGAATTCTATTTTTGTCCCATCCTAAATTTCATGAAAAAAACATCTGAATTAATTCACACGCTTTTAAGTAATGGTTATCCTTTACAGTTCATATTTTCAACAATAAAAAATAGAATAAAAACATTGGAAAATAGAACTAATTTAGATCAAAATCGTGAAGAAATTAATAATGAATGTGATTCTAACGTTACTTCAAAAAAATTTTTCACGATGCCATACTTGGGCAAAGTATTTGAAAAATTCAAAAAACTTTCACATGTTCACGGTTTTAATATAGCTTATAAACCTATGAATAAAATGAATACATTTATTAAGATAGGAAAGGATTCTTTGTCTAAGGATGACCAATGTGGAGTAGTTTATACAATCAATTGTTTAAACTGTGAATCGTCCTATGTTGGCCAAACTAAAAGGAAATTGAAAACTCGGATAAAAGAACATAAGGCTAACCTAAAAAAACCTTCTTCCGAAATTTCAGTGGTTTCACATCACCGTTTGAATGAGATGCATGAATTAGATTTGGATAATATAAGAATTTTAGATACAGAACAATCGTTAATGAAAAGAAGAATTTCGGAAATGATACACATAAAAAGACAAACAAGAGGTATCAATAAACAAAGTGACACGGAAGGTTTGCCTGATGTTTATTTTCCTCTTCTTAAGAAGGATCTCTCTTTCTTTTAATAAATAATTCTAGAACTTTCTAAACTGTTGACTCAGATATATAAATAGTAAAATATATAAATGGTAAAATACATGATATGACAAATAATAACACATAATGTCACGACAAAATTCTAATTGTGCAAAAGAGGTACTTGAGATTCATCGTTTAGTTTTTTTGCTGTAAAACAGGTAATGATTTTATTTCTTTATATTCCGACGAGAAGATATTAATGATATACAATTTTATTTAAATTAGAATCTGGAAATTCTTGTTCTACACTTTTCGTGATATAACAATTGGCGTTGTAACATTATTGTATGAAGCATCTTCACATAGAAAAGAACATGTTTATTTAATTACAACATACGACGGTTGAATTTAATGTCAACTAGATGTAACTCTACGTTTTAAGAATATCATTGAATTACTGAAAATGATCAGATTGTAGCCGAAACGTTTAATGTTTTAATTAATGTAATAATAATTAAATTCACAAACTTGTGCTGTGGTTTTTTATGCTCTTCTTTTTATATGTTTGAATAAATATATTACGAAAGTAATTAAATGCCACGCAAAGTTAAATAAATTCTATTAATATTTTTGTCAAAATTTAATTAAGTTGTTTTAGTTATTTCAACTTAGATGGTTGACATAAAGAAATTACATATATCCGCAAGCGCAACTAAATAATGATTAAATCAACTATTAAATAAATCAAAATTTTATTCGTACCAATTATTTTTTCAGTGCGCCAAATATTAGTTTTCAATAACTTTTTACTAATTTATTATCAACTTTATAGAAAAACAGCAAATGATAAAAATTGTTTATAAAATATTAAAAAACATAAAATATTAAAAGATGAAAGTGCAATCCGCTCGATATTGAAACACAAAAACTAAAAAGTTAGGTAAAAAAACGGACAAAGAAAAATCTTAATTTAAAATAGTACAACATTTTATATTACTTTACAAGTTAGTATTGGATGTCATAAAGATGGAACATTTCGACTGTACTAAGTCTTCAGCCAATTGAAATCACAAAATTTTAAATTAATACATAATTTTTAAATGAATACTAATGTTGGATAAACTTTAAATTAAATAAAATTACAACATATATAGTCCTGTCGCAATAAATAACATATAAAATGTCTAAAAGTTATCAAAGACTATTTCTTCGTTGGACGGCGACAAAGAGCAGAGTCAATTATATAAAATTATGTGCGTAGTCAAAGGTTGACTTAGACATATCTCAATATGTATAAAAAGATAAAATCAATTATATGATATAAGAATTGTGAAAAACTAAGTGAAATTAAAACAATTATAAAACTTACAAAGAATATTCTTCTCCGATAATGATAAAAGTTCATGCTATATCGAGCGCTATCAGACAGATGCGAAAGATACATCGATGATATTGTTTAAATCTAATAAGGTCAAAAACTTTAATACGTACTTATTTTGAAACCGATTTTAATAAACATAAGAATCATTTATCTCTCGTTATCTTTTTGTAAGTTAATGCTTTTTTCCTGTTCTTTAATGCTAAGCATTTCAGAAATAAAATTTTAATGTAATTCTGTTCAGAGTCGATAATTTTAACATTATTTCAATAAAAAAAATAATTAAATATATATATATTTTTTTTTTCTCAAAATATGCTCTGAGATTAATATTATTGATGAGATTTTAATATTATTATTGTGTTCTTGATTCTTGTTTTTAATTGTCTTTTTGTTTGGTCAATGTAGGACACATGAGAGTTACAATTAATTTTATATACTATATTGCATTTATTTATTTTTATCCTTCAAAATAACTTTATTTCTAAAAAAACATTTTTTTAATATTCTAGTAACTCGATTCTATCAAAAACATATAGTTTACTTAAAATACACAAATTAGAATTGTCATATAGAATAATTGTATTATCAATAAACACAATTTTTTTGTGTTCTCTTGCTAAATTTATACATCATATCATTGTAGTGTATTTTTAATAATGAACATGTTAAGAATAGTTTTGAGGTACATAAATCTCTGTCTGGAAAAAAAATCAATAGTACTGACGTCTTGGTATCTTTAGATGTAGTGTCGATGTTCACGAACATCTCCCTTGATTTTGCAATACTAGCATAGAAAAGAGGTGGAGATGAATTGAAAGTAATACTAAAATTCCTTATGATGATTTCATTTCCACTATTGAATTCATATCAACATCTCCCCACACAATAATGGATGTCCTTTGGACGTTCGTAGGACATCTTATTCGGACATCCAGACGACATCGAATCAATGTCGATTCCATTGATTGTAAAATTATATTGAAAATGAGAAAATGGTTTTAAAAATTGGAATTATATTAACTTAATTACCGGAAAATTGTTTGAAAAATTGAAGATTTATAAAATTGATATATAAACTCAATGTAATATGTTACGTCCTACAGACGCCACGATTCTTTTCTTCGGCTCCACGTCGCGACTATGGTTGGCGTGTGCAAGCGGAGTCTTCTGATAACGGTCTGACAGAACTGAAAGAGGGACCGGACAAGCTCCGCGAAAACTCGTGTAAACTCCAATCAACTCGGAAAAAATAACAACCTTAATGTAGGCCCGAAAAGTGACATGACTTCAAAAGACATTATAAATGCACCGAAGTCACGCAATAATAAAAATCCAAGCTTTATCGTTCCAGGCTGATCAATAATTTCATCTTAGGAAAACAGGCGCCAAGTCGCGCTTAAAAAATTATAAAACGCATGGGATAATTTCCCACGGTAGCGTTATCTAAGATCAGACTCGCGACTGACAAGGGTTGCCCTGCACGCAAAACTAGTTGGGCACGGAAACCATCTGTTTACCTAGCCATATTTTCCGCGAGGATAACAGAATTCTTCATCTGTCTGGAGCAATTGCCTCTTTAAAGAAAAACGTAAATCACTTCTTTTCTTCTCGAAACTTCTCTAACGATGCACTTTAGATTAACAACGATGGGACACTATAAAAATCTCGCGTGACATTGCAATTAATTATTGCATCCTAGACAAAGGGCACAACGCCCTTTTTTTAGGGTATAAATAGAGGTCCCGCGGAAGCGCAGAGTATCAATACAAAAGTCAAACTCACCCGGTTCATGTTAGTACAGTTCACGTCAGTGAAGAACCACGTAAGTTCACGGGTGCATTCAATTATTGTCGGGATCAGCTGCGGTCAGTGCGGAAATCAGCCTACGAGAACCCGCGATAGTCACGCCAGTTCACGTTTTTTACGCAAGTAAAATAGAAAAAGGATAAAATGTGGGCAGCAACCAATCATTGCGATCACCCAGGCATTCGCCACTGCACTTCTGGCGCTTTCCATGAACAGCGGACTTCCCCGTTTATTTCAACCAATAGCTACCCGAGATCTCGTGGACTCACCAGCTAACCAGTAAATCGCCCCTGCTATTTCTTCCGGTTCATCCAAACGTCTCCTCACATAAAAATAAATATATATACACACTTATACGCGTTTCTAACGAAACATATATATATATTACCTTTCGGTTATAGTGCGCGCTAGTACGTCAATTAAAAAACGGGGACGAACCCCTTACGTCAGGAGGAATAGGCGAAATCGTCCGCATAGCCACAACCGTGCCGCCACAACCGACCGCTACCTCGAGGTCTCATACTCGCCAGTCTCAGATCAGACACAACCTCTCCCCCTGTCATCGATCCCGCTATCTAAGAAATCTTGAATTATTCCCCTCCTCCTCTCAAGGAACGATTCCCTTCCCCTCTTTCTCTCAACAGACGATTCCTTCTTCCTCCTTCCCTCGAAGGATTTCTCCCTCCTCTTTTAAACCAACTTCCAACTTCTCCTTCTCAATCGGATCCCGTGCCGATCGACTGGGATCGGCTATTTAAGACTGTATTTGTCCCCCTCCAATGAAGGAGATAGAATAATTACAGTCTACATCCCAGGCAAGCCCACCCCTTACACCGTCCTGTACAAACACCTCATTCCAATGTGCTCCTGCACCACTTTCCTCGCCTCCAATACCCAATAACCTTATTTCCTTTTCATACATGCACACACGCACACACGCACACACACACACACACACACACGCACACACACACAAACTCACACCTCCATAATTAATTTCTTACTCAATCATATTACACAAAAATCGATTGTAATTACACGTACAATGATAAGTTTTTTTATTTTATGTAAAAAATATGTATAAATATCTTATATAAACCTAATTTTCTATTTTTTTGTTAATAAATGTAAGCCAGTTATATTTTCCTAGCTGCCATTTATTTGAATCACCTCTTGCATTGTTTTCCCTTTAAACGTCTGAGATCACACGAGGTCCAGTCCCGGATCAAAAGGATTAAGTTCCTTGATCCAAAAAGTAGGACCGATGTTCGCACTGTCTCTCGGAACAGGTGTCATAGCGTCCCTTCGGGACGTTGATCCATATTCCAGGACCGAAAAGGTGCATGCAACTTACAGGTATTCGCCTCTGTGCGTATATCTGTGAAATTGAGTCTTGCCGTCCTTCCATACCTTTCCATTCTCCTTCATTGTTTCTTTCACTGAATTTCTAAAGGTTTGGACGTAACAAATATATTAAAATATAATTAGTAAAATACATATTTGTATCCTGCATACTGTTTTTGAAGTAGGCTAACATACATTTAAAAGACGTTCTCTATTGTTATGTAATTATTAATTTCGTTTATTAATATTATATATTTTTACTTAATAAATAAAATAACCGTAATTATGTAATTATTATAAAAATAATATTAATTAATTACTTCAATTGATTTTATATACATATTTTGTACTATAATTATGACTGTATGTCCACTATATCACTATATTGACGACTCAATAATGTCAATAATAATAATAATAATAATAATAATAGTTATAACAACAATGATATTAATGATTATGATAATAATATTCAATGTTTATATAGACATATATAGGAGACATTCCCGGAACATACGACAGACGTCCTCTAGACATTTAATAGATATCCTTAAAATATCTTCAAAATGTCTTATTTAAAAAACATATCGAAGTTCAAATTTCAAATGTATGTTCATAAAGTATATCACAAATATATTAAACATACATAATATTGAATTTTGTGATTCAGTTCCGAATATGTCTTTCGGATGTCATATAGACATCCTACTGCAGTTACGCTAAAAGTAGATTAGCATTCTATGGACATTAGGACATAACCAGTACATTTGAAGACATACAACGGACGTCCAAAGATGTCCATGTGTTGTGTGGATACTTATTTCACATTTAATAACAAAATATACAAACAGACCTTTGGTATCCCAATGGGGTCCCCACTTTCACCTATAATAGCAGACATGATATTGCAAGATTTAGAGGGAAAAGCTTTGAGTAGTCTTAATTTAAAATTATCTTACTACTGGTATGTGGATAATATTGTTTTAGCAGCACCTTTAGATCAGATTCAAAATATTGTTAATGTGTTAATTGATTTTCATAATCGATTACAATTTTTTTTCACTTTTGAAAAGAAATGTAATCGTACTTTAAGTTTTTTTAGATATTTTGTTAATTATAAAGAATGACATAATACTTATAAATTGATTTCAAAAGAAAACCTTTTCAGGCAGATTTCTGTCTTTTTTTCCAAATATCCAATATATTATAAGATTTACAATCTTGTGGACAGAGCGATTTTATTATCTCATCCTACATTTCATAAAGAGAACTTAGAATTATGTATAAAATTACTTCTTGAAGATGAATATCCATTGGAAATTATTTAAAGAAACTAATAATAGAGTTATAACTAATAAGGTTAAAAAAAATTCTTTAATAAGAAGTATGTACCTAATTCAGAATTTGAGCAATGTCAACGATACAGAGGAAACTACTGACATGGAACAAAAAAAAATTTTTTTTCTAATTCTATTTATAAATAAATTGTCTAACACTGTTACATCATGTTTAAATATAAAGTTGGTCATGGTAGGATATAAAAGTTTAAATCGTCTTTGTTGCGAATATTACACCTTTTGTATTATTGTAAACAGACCATAGATGTTTGTTGTCCCCACCACCAGAACCTTTGTCTCGCTTCGTTCCGCTATAATATAGTTAGTTGGTTTCGAGCTTCTCGTACATGCCGCTGCGAGTTTATCATGTAATCACGTTTTACGTACTTGTTAAATTTCGTCTAATAATAAACCTTAATATTACATTTGTTTTCACCGCGTTCAATTCTCTAAACCCGTAACAGGTTATGGGCCCAGGGATACGCGCACACTACAAAAGTGATTAAAATCTGTGAAAGATAAATTGTGTAACTTTTCATGTGCGACGAAATTTTAGGGACAATCAGATTTCTGTTTGAAGCTGAAATTATAATTGAAGAAATCGTAGATATGGCTGATCATGCCAAGCTGTACCAAATACATCGCTTTAATGGAAAAAATTTTCATCTTTGGTGCCGGCAGATGGAAATATTTATGGCGGAAAATAAACTCAAGCCGCTTATTCTCGGAACTGAAGTTAGATCAGAAGAAAATTCTGAAACGTGGGATGCAAAGGACGCAGAAGCCCAAGGTTTTCTCATGCGTGGCCTTGAGCTGGATCAACTAAAATATCTAACTGACTGTACAACTGCCGCTGCAATGTGATCGCGGTTAAAGACCGTGCACTCTGAAAAAAGTGATCAATCAGTTCAAATCCTTCTGGATAAATTCATTAATTCAAAAATGGGAGAAGAAGAAAAGATAGCTGATTACATCGCAAACGTTGTTTCCATTGCTCAAAGACTGAAGGACATGGACATGGAACAAAAAACTCAAGTCATAATCGCGAAAGTTCTTGGAAGTCTACCTGTGAAATTTGATCACGTTCGAACGGCATGGTACGCCGTGCCATCAAATATGCAAACAATTGAAAAACTCACGGATCACCTCGTTAACGAAGAAATTCTTTTGAATTCAAGGATGTCAACAAACGGAAACAACAAGAACGCAGACGCGGCGTTTCTCGCACGTTCTAAACGAAACAAAGCAGGCAATCCCCACACGAATAACAACATTGACGATAACGGTCTTCAATACAAATCAAGCAATTTCAAAAGAAATGCACAATGCAACTACTGCAGTAAATACGGCCATTTTGCAAGAGATTGCCACAAAAAGTTTTTTGATCGTAGAAATGCAAGTAAAAATCAATCTCACGTGGCACAAACATCAAGTGATTTTGAATGCGATTATACAAGCGAGGGAGAACTCTTTATTGCTGAAAATTATTTGATGTACCAAAAGGAAGCACAGGATTGCTGGTTCGCTGATTCAGGCGCGACGGATCATATGACATTTCAACGGGATTTGTTTGAAAACTACGAGACCTTCAAAGACAATCTGCATCGCGTTCGTATAGGTAATGGTAATGTTATTAATGCGATAGGAAAAGGTGATGTAAAACTTACAGTTAAATTACCAAACGGTGCGTTTGTTAAACATACGGTTACCGATGTATTACATGTTCCCAAAATAGCAAAAAATCTCATTTCCATTTCAAAATGCACCAAAAAGGGAATGCAAGTCGTTTTTGAGAAAGGTGGAAACAATGTGTATTTTATGAAAAATGGTAAAATTGCGATGGTCGGTATAAGAACAAATAACATGTATCGCTTAAATATTGAAATTAATAGAAATATAGCTGAATCAAATTTAGTTGAAAGTACTTTAATGAATTGGCATGAGCGATTAGGTCACCCAAACTTTAAAACACTAAGAATGATGCACAAAAATTCTGCTGTTAATGATTTAAATATTATTAATACCAAGGAAGAGGATCCTTTTTGTGAGCCATGCGTGATGGCAAAGCAACACCGCAAAAGTTTTCCAAAAAATGAAGCGCGTCGTTCAAAAATACCGGGAGAAATCTTTCATGTAGATCTATGCGGAAAAATGTCCTCTCCTTCAATTGGTGGTGCAAATTATTACATGCTCTTGAAGGATGACTTTTCGAGATATTGTTTCATATATTTACTAAAATATAAAACCGATGTTTTAAATTGTCTTAAAGAATTTTGGGCTGAAGTTCAATCATGCGGTTATCATATTAAAAGATTGCGATCAGATAGAGGTAAGGAATTTTTTGATAATTCTGAAGTTAAAGATTTTTTGTTATCGAAAGGCATTAAACACGGAACTTCTACTCCTAGAACTCCGGAACAAAATGGGTTCATTGAAAGACAAAATCGAACAGTCGTTGAATCAGCAAAAGCAATGTTAGCCGGGAAGAAATTACCAACTTATTTATGGGGTGAGGCAGTGAATGCAGCCGTTTATTTAAAAAATCGTACGATCTCACAAACTATTGATAACGTCACACCTTTTGAAAAATGGTTTGGATCAAAACCATCAGTAAAACATATTAAAACTTTTGGCAGTGATTGTTACGTTCACATACCCAAAGATCAACGTACTAAGTGGGAATATAACTCAATAAAATGTATTCTAATTGGTTATCATGATGATAGTAAGGCTTATAGGGTTTTCGATCCGTCTAAAAGAAAATTATTCATTCGTAGAGATGTAATTTTTCGTGAAATTGATGAGTCTGATAAACAAAACATTGTTTTTGAATCTCCAAAGAGTAATGTAAATGCCAATGATAGCAAGGACTCTGAAACGGATGATGAAAAAGAAAAGAATATTGAACTAGAGGACGATATCACAAACAAACCTAAAACTTACAGAAATCCACGCTTACCTATAGCGAGAGACCCCTACCCTTTCAGAACGCGTTTAAATTCATCAGAAAATTTAAAAGGGGAAATTAATTTTGCGGAAGCCCTTTTAAATACCTTAGAGCCTATAACTCTCGAAGATGCACTAACATCAGTAGATGCGAAATGTTGGTCAAATGCGATGAATGAAGAATTAGATGCCCTTAAGAGGAATAAAACTTGGATTTTGGTCCCTAGGCCTGATAATGTTAATGTTGTAGATAATCGATGGGTCTTCAAACGAAAATACAAAACAAATGGTGACACTGACAAGTTTAGGGCACGACTTGTAGTTAAAGGATATTCG
This sequence comes from Pseudoatta argentina, assembly GCA_017607525.1. Taxonomy (NCBI): domain Eukaryota; kingdom Metazoa; phylum Arthropoda; class Insecta; order Hymenoptera; family Formicidae; genus Pseudoatta; species Pseudoatta argentina. Next base: position 565,979 of record JAANIA010002897.1, read on the forward strand.
CAGAAATACGGAATTGACTATCAGGAAACTTTTGCGCCTGTGGTCAGGTATGAATCTGTAAGACTAGTTTTATCCATTGCGGCTGCCTTTAATTTGTCAATGTTTCAATTTGATGTTAAAACTGCGTTTTTATACGGCGATTTAGATGAACCAATTTATATGGAACAACCACAAGGGTTTGTACGCGACAACGATTCCGTATGCCTGTTAAAACGCAGTCTTTATGGTTTAAAGCAGGCATCACGTCAATGGAATCTAAAGATTGTAAATTTTCTCATTCAACGTAATTACGTTCAATCACATGCGGACCCGTGCGTATTCATTTATGAGAACAAAGATTTCGATGTTAAGATCTATGTAGCAATATATGTAGACGACGGATTAATATGCGGTAACAATGTTCAATTCATTATGCGTTTGTTAAAGGAATTACAAATGAATTTTGAAATCATGTATGGAGAAGCTGAATGTTATGTAGGATTACAAATTGAAAAAGGGAGTGAAAATATCAAAATTCATCAAGAAGCATATGCTAAGAAAATCCTAGAGAAATTCAACCATATAAATTGTTTTTCGGTCTCTACGCCTGTCGATACAGGTAATGCGTTTTTTCAGTACGAGAAGGAACAACATGTGGAAAATGACAATGTGAATTTTCCTTATCGTGAAGCGATTGGATCGCTAATGTTTCTAATGATTGGAAGTAGACCTGATTTGGCATATGCGGTAGGATTACTAAGTAGATTCATGCAAAAACCCAGTCAAATACACTGGATGGCAGTCAAGCGTGTATTCAAATATATAAAAGGTACTATTTCTCATGGTGTAACGTATAGAGTCAATAACAATCAAGTTAAACTCTCGGCGTTTTGCGATGCTGATTTTGCGAATGATCCTAATACGAGGCGAAGTGTGACTGGATGGGTCATGTTTTGCAATCACGGCCCAATTGCGTGGAGCTCTAAGAAACAAACTCAGGTCGCAACATCGACCGCTGAGGCCGAATTTATTGCTCTTTGCGTTGTCACCAAAGAAGTAATTTGCTTCAGAAATGTTCTAAAGGAATTGAATTTTGAACAAGATCATGCTACAGTCGTGCATTGTGACAATCAAAGAGCAATATCTGTCGTTGAAAATCCTCAGTTTACAAAACGCACAAAACACATTAATGTGCAATTCTTTTATACGTGTGAAAAATTTAAAGAAAAACAAATTGATGTACGTTATATTGCGACAGTAAATCAATTAGCAGATATGTTGACTAAAGCATTACCAAAGAAAAAACTACAAAATTTTGTTAGAAGAAATTTTGTTAAAAATTATGGCATGTATTAAGCGCGGTCAACCAAAATGCGAGGGGAAGTGTTGCGAATATTACGCCTTTTGTATTATTGTAAACAGGCCATAGATGTTTGTTGTCCCCACCACCAGAACCTTTGTCTCGCTTCGTTCCGCTATAATATAGTTAGTTGGTTTCGAGCTTCTCGTACATGGGGCTGCGAGTTTATCATGTAATCACGTTTTACGTACTTGTTAAATTTCGTCTAATAATAAACCTTAATATTACACTTGTTTTCACTGCGTTCAATTCTCTAAACCCGTAACAGTCTTAATAATTTTATCAAAGTCCAAAAAGATAGCACTGATAAGGAACAGAAATGTAGTAAGGTAATTCCGGTATATACGCCACACCCAACAAGAACTTAATTTATTAAGTATTATTTGTAAGCTAAATGAACTACATCAGCAAAAACTTTGTACTGTCTACTATAAAAAAAAATATTAGAAATTCGAAATACTTATTTTTCATATTAAAAAAAGAGCTTTTAGAATCTTACATTTTTCCCGTGTATTCCATAGGGATGGGATATACCTTTGAGTATATAGACATGGAGGAGGAGTGGTGGCATCGAAAGTGTGTCCAAAATTTGTGCGAGATAGAAAGCTATACAGTAATATTCGTCGTCTCTGCGCATGCGTCGAAATTGACAGAGGTTATAGATTCAATTGTTGATGACAAGACCTTTTATAAATAACATTATACTAGGATGTGATGAAGAGATAAATAAATATTGATATACACAATTATACATAAGAAAATAATTTTTATTCGTTTTTGAAATGAATCAGTTTTGTAAATTTATGTCTAATGTACTCTTTTATATGTACTCTTTTTGTATTGAATCATTAACGCACTTGGCCTCATGGAATAAACGCAAATTGACATAAATTACAATTATGCTTTTAATAAGTTCCATTTTATGATTGTCGAATATATTTTGGGCATTATGTGTTCTAACATTGCACTGTCATTAAATACTGAATGGCAAACATCGTTAAATTCTTTCTTAGTTATAATTGTCTTAATATTGTTTCTAGTGCGAATGATATTAGAATTTAATCGAATAACTGTTTCGCAATATTTTGTTATCTTCATAACGTCATCCGAAAGAAAAATTAAATTATCTCTGTTTTTTACAGTAATCAAAATTGAGTCCGTTGATTTTGCAATAAGAAATGTTGAACAAATGTGATAAGTACCTAATAATTTTTTAATAACAAATTCACTGATATTCACTATATCATCGATATATGGATTGAGTATATTCATAATGTTAATAAATAAGTATGCTCAAATACATCAGCAGATAATTGTACGTCATCCAAATTTGTAAATAAACCATAGCTTACATTTTTTTTTTCATTGCTGACGATACATATAAAATTTATACATCATTAATGAGGCAAAAATTACCCCTATTTGAAGCTTCAATTTCGTGTCTTACTAATAATCTTTTATAGCTACTTTCAAATTACTGTGCAGAAGGTATCATTAATCTTTCATGAAGTGTCTATAGAGAAACAATATCATCCCAACAAATATTGCTATTGTGACATAAAATTAATTTGTCCCCTAAAGTACTTCTGACTGTACTTTCTAACTAATTTGAGTGCATGGCAAGCATCCAAAAAATAGAATACTCTTTCTTTCATAATTGGATATAGAATATAGGATTTAAAGTGTTCACCTAATTCAAAATTTGCGTCCAAATTCGTACACATGCTAAAATTAACAGCACATCCATCGAACGTTAATGAATGGAGTATGATCCCAAAGTAGTTCCATGAAGGAGTTCTCCTTTTCTAATATGCTGGCTCTCTCATTTCCGTTTAAAGAATTTAACAAGAAGTAACTTATATACAAGACTTATATACAATATATATCAACAATTCAAAATATATCTTAAATATTTACACTTCAAATATAGATATAAAGCGGAATTCAATAAATCTATTGACACAGTAAGATAAATGTTTTACTGATTAAATATGTCCCAATGCTTTTATTTGCGTGTTTATTAAGATTAATAAATAGAACAAAATGATAAACTAGAAACGGTGTTTCATGACGGTACAAAGAAATATGATTATACAAAATATGATTTCTCACTTAAGTATGTGAAAGGAATGTCTAATTCAGTTTATCATTTTATCCTATTTATCTTAATAATTATCTTAAATCCGAAGCGCCACTATGGTCTGAGTATCAAGATATTTTCCACGCAAATGAAGTGATATCAGAAATGATAATTACGAGCCGATAAATTATCAGCATTAACGCAATTGATCTGAAATATTAATAATCCCCCCAAATTTCCCAAATTAATCTTAAAAAACTACAATAAACTTATTGCGAAAAATATTGCCTCGGCCGGGAGTCGAACTGGATCTCTTGCATTCCGTGCGAGCGTCTTGAGCCTTTAGACTACAGAGACTGCACGGAATGCAAGAAATCCGGGTTTGACTCCCGGCCGAGGCAATATTTTATTGTAGTTAAGATTAATTTGGGAAATTTGGGGGGATTATTAATATTTCAGATCAATTGCGTTAATGCTGATAATTTATCGGCTCGTAATTATCATTTCTGATATCACTTCATTTGCGTGGAAAAAATATATATATATATATTAGTTCAACATCTTAATACTCAGACCGTAGTGGCGCTTCGGATTTAAAATAATGTTATTTACCATAACGGTCTTGTTTCCTATCTTATTGTTAATAATTATCCGCTAAGATTGATAGTTAACAGCATAAACAGTCCTTTTTATCCACTGGCGACCTTCCTAAAAGATATTATAGACAATAATAATAAAAAGAATTTCAGTTATGTAAAAAACAGTTTCGATATTGTAAATAAACTCAATGGAAGGGTAATCGATAAAAATTTCAGTATTATATCATTCGACGTGGTCTCGATGTACACGAACATTCCGACCGATTTAGTATTAAAAAGCATTGAACGTAGGTGGAACTTGATTGAAAACAAGATTTCGATTCCTTTACATGAGTTTATTAAAGCAATTATGATTATAATTAACTTTAAATTTTTTAAATTCGACAAAAAAATATTTAGACAGATTTTTGGCATGTCAATGGGCTCTTCATTGTCCCCTATATTAGCGAATATTGTTCTACAAGGCTTAGAACAAGAAATTATTACTACTAATAATATTATCTCATCTTTTTATTTCCGTTATGTTGATGACATTGTGTTAACGGTGCATAAAGACAAAGTGGAGAATGTTCTGGAATTGTTTAATTCATATTATAAAAGGCTTAGATTCACAGTTGACTTTGGCGATGAAAACGGCATTAATTTTTTATACGTAAAACTAATGATACAAGACGGAAGTATCATCTTCGATATTTATAAAAAAACCTACTAATTCAGGGAGATATTTAAATTATTTTTCGAATCATCCGTTAGTGCATAAAAGGGGTGTAATCATCGGGCAATTAGATAGAAATTTGCTTTTATCCCATCCAACATTTCAAGAAAAAAAACATCTCTGATTTAATTCACACTCTGTTAATGAATGGTTGTCCTCTTAAATTCATCTTTTCAACAATAAAAAATAGAATTAAAACTTTAGAAAATAGAAACTAATTTAGATAAAAATGATGAGTACAACAATAACGAAAACGACTCTAATTCTAATTCAAAGAAAAAGTTTTTCATAATACCATATTTAAGTAAAGTATCAAAAAAATTATAAAAAATTTTCACATATTCAGGGCTTTAATATCGCTTACAAACTTATAAATAAAATGAATAGATTTATAAAAACTGGAAAAGATCTTTTGCGTAAAGAGGACCATCGTGGAGTGGTTTAATAAATTGTTTAAATTGTGAGTCTTCTTATGTTGGTCAAACAAAAAGGAAATTAAAAACTCAAATAAAAGAACATAAGGCTGACATAAGAAGATCCACCTCTGAGATGTCAGTGATTTTGCGTCACCAGTTGAATGAGATGCATGAATTGGATTGGGATAATATCAGAATTTTAGACACAAAACAATCATTAATGAAAAGAAGAATCTCTGAAATGATATACATTAAAGGCCAAATAAGTGTATCAATAAGCAAAGTGACACTGAAGGTTTGCCCGATGTTTATCTGCCTCTTCTTAAGAAAGATCTCTCTCACACTTAATAAATAATTCTAGAACAATATAAACTTTTGACATATGTATATAAATAGTGGTAACATATATGATATGGCAAATAATAACACACATTGTCACGATAAATTTCCATCTGTGTAAAGGATGTACTTGAGATTCATCATTTTTTTGCTGTAAAACAGGTAATGATTCTATTCTCATACATTTCGACTAGAAGATATTAATGATAGGTTAATTTGTTAAATTAGAATCTGAAAATTCTTGTTCTACATATTTCGTAATGTGACAATTGACGTTGCAACATTGTTGTACGAGGCTTCACATAATGAAAGAACACGTTTATACATAGTTATATCACACGGTTGAATTTAATGTCAGCTATATGTAATTCTGCGTTTTAAGAATATTGTGAATTTACTGAAGATGGCCAGATTATGGCCGAAACGTCTAATGTTTTATTAATGTAATGATAATTAAATACACAAACAATATCTTGTGCGGTAGTTTTTATGCTCTTCTTTTCATACGTTTTAATAATTATCATTATAATTACTTTATAATCAGTAATATACAATTCGCAATTCACAATAATAATAATTACTTAATAATAATGTGTTATCAAAATATTTACTACAAATAATAATGCATCATTCACAATTTACAATTTTACACTGATTTTATCTATCTGTAAATTTTCAGTAGCCACTTCAGTTAATAAATTCTTTTGTTGTAAATGCTTTACTAAACCTTTCATTATTGTGATACGAGCAACTAATCTATTGCGAGCTTGCTGAAAAGTTTTTATTTTTCATTGTTGTTGTTTGATAGTTCATTTTGCTAGCTGGTACGCCCTTCGAGCTTTCCTAGGTGTAGCTAAATGTGGAGTTCTGATTGCATTAATAAAACGAGGATCACGAACAGTCTTCGTAGGTGTTCGCTAGTTTGAGCCTAAAAAAAGACAGGTGTGGATGATTCACTATTGACAACATGTAATAATCTTTCAGCTTTCGTAGCTGAGTCTGGAATTCTAATGTTAA
>JAANIA010002897.1:585461-600929 GCA_017607525.1 Pseudoatta argentina
ATTATAAAGAATATAATAATTTGTTTTTTTATGTAAAGTGTACTTTTTCTGATTTTTTCTATGAATAACAAATTAAATAAAATCGAAATTTAAACTTTATTTTTTAAAATTAAATATACAAAATAACAGAATAATTTTACAGAAACTTAAAATAAGCATTGAATTTGAATAAATTAGTTCTCATATTTTCCATTTTTTTCAAATTTGAATTTAATTTTTTGTCTTTGTATTTTCAACATTTATACACATAAATAATTATTAACTTAATTGTCAGGTACGTCACTACAGCGCTTTGCGGCGAGACTTGTCCATGTCCCAACATCGTGATTGCGATTCTATTTTGGATTGGGTATACGAATTCAGCATTAAATCCATTGATTTATGCATATTTTAATCGCGACTTTCGAGAAGCGTTTAAAAATACCTTGCAATGTGCTTTCTGTTCGCTCTGTAAACGAGAGCCATTGGATCTCGAAGCACTGGATTTTCGTCGACCATCCCTCAGGTACGAATTGGTCTGACAGATTAAGGTATGCATTTTAATTTATCACTTTATCTTTTTGAAATTTCATTAAAATTTTATTTGTTTTATTACTCTTATGTTATTTACTCGATAAATTTAAGTCATCTTTGAAACACATTCAAAGTTAATTAAAATGATTCCGATGGAAACTTTTTAATGAAATTTTAATAAATAATTATATTTATGTATATACTGAGAATTGCATATTGAATGCAATTGACCCACTCCAATTATCATATTAAGATTTCATTAACAATTCAATATAAAATATTAAGATTATGAAGAATTCAATAAATTTCAAAATAAAAATGAACGCAATGAATTTAATGAAGAATTACATTTAAATCTGTAATATATGTATACAGATATGCGCAGTATTTTTGTATCTATATTTTATAACTATTATTAAGTCATAACTAGTAATCAAAATAGCAATTATTTATTTATTTTGTATTTCAATATTGGCTCCTATACATATAATATGGTAACGGTTATACGAGGCTGGGTAATACTTAAAATAGTTCTTTTTAAATACGTATTTAATATGGAAATGGCATTTTGCATTTTCCATTTTAAATAGTTTTTGGAAAATAATTTTCATTTTACATTTGAAATGGAATCATGTCTATTATTTAACCATTTATAAAATAGATAAATGCCAAATGGATTTTTTATATTTTAGTAAATTTTCCTTAGAATCATTGATGTATATGAAGAATCAAGTCCTATGATTGGCCAAAGGTTTTTATAAATATTCAAACTGCAAATTAATCTGTAAAAAGAAAATTAATTCCAGATAGTCCATAAATATCAAATCTTAATTAAAAAATGAATGTTCCAGTTTTATTTAAAATATTTTGTATTAGGTGTTGGAATTAATTCGTAGCGTTTTACAAGAGATGGCACAAATAGTACACTATTTCGTTGTTACCTATAGTTCTATATACATTGTAAACATCTATCATAGGACGTCATTTGCCGTACATAACCTTTCTTGAAATCATAAATAACAACACTGTATAATTCATTGAATATGTCAAAATTTGTGCCGAATAAAGTGTTTTTGCGGGGAGTTTTGCTTCATTACTTTAATATGAACAAAAGTGCAGCTGAAGCGCATAGAATTCTTGTTCAAACTTATGGTAACAATGCTCTGAGAGACTGGTTTCGACGCTTCAAAAATAATGATTTTGAACTTGAGGATAAAGAACGTTCTGGTGCACCGAAAAAATTTGAAGACAAAGAATTAGAGCAATTACTCGATGAAGACCCATCTCAGACGCTATCAGAACTTGGAAAAATATTACAAGTTGATGAGTCAACTGTTTCAAAACGTTTAAAAGGGTTAGGAATGATCCAAAAGCAAGGACATTGGGTGCCGTATGAATTGAAGCCGAGAGACGTCGAACGATGTTTTGGCACGTGTGAACTACTGCTTCAACGGCAGAAAAGAAAAGGTTTTTTGCACCGTATCGTGACTGGCGATGAAAAGTGGATACACTACGATAATCCAAAGCGTAGAAAATCGTGGGGTAAGCCCGACCATGCATCCACATCATCCGCAAAACCAAATATCCATGGCTCGAAGCTTCTTCTCTGTATTTGGTGGGATCAGCAGGGTGTAATTTATTATGAACTGCTGAAACCGAACGAGACTATCACGGGGGATCGCTATCGACTTCAATTGATGCGTTTGAGTCGAGCCTTAAAAGAAAAACGGCCGCTATACGCGCAAAGACATGACAAAGTGATTTTGTTACATGACAACGCTCGGCCTCATGTTGCAAAACCAGTAAAAACCTACCTGGAAACGCTTAAATGGGAAGTTCTACCCCACCCGCTGTATTCTCCTGATATTGCACCTAGCGACTACCACTTGTTTCGGTCATTAGCTCATAGCTTGTGCGAGCAGAAGTTCACATCTTACGAAGATTGTACAAAATGGTTCGATTCCTGGATTTCATCTAAAGACGAACAGTTCTTCCAACGTGGTATTCATTCACTGCCCGAAAGATGGTCAAAAGTAGTAGAAAGTGATGGGAAGTACTTTCATTAATGTATTTTTTAATGCTCATGTGAAATAAATAACATTCTTTCATTAAAAAACGCTATGGAATTAATTCCAACACCTAATAGATTTCTAAAAATGTATATTACTCTTAACATCTAATTTTGATTGTAACCGACACTTCTCGTATTAATTTGATTTATTCAAGTAAACGATCCCATTTCCAAATTATATCATATTAAAAAATTTTAAATAATCTCATTAGAAATACTTTATTTATAATACTGTAATCAGGGCTTCGCATTCCATTAAAAATAGATTTTAAACGTAAAATATTTTTAAAAAATGTGTACTACCCTGACGGAAAGTTTTTATGAAAAGATACGAGGGGTGTTCAAAAAGTAAGTTTCCCTGCTCCGGGAAAAAAGCAAAACACAATTTTTAGGTTAAAGTAACATATGTATTTATTGTTTGACTTATAAACTATTTTTCTACATAGTCCCCTTGGACTTGAATACATTTTTTATATCTGTTCTGAAGCTTTGACAAACCTAGTTTATAAAAATCCGTGCCCTGTTTTTTAAAGAATAATTTAACAAAGTCTTTCACTTCATCATTTGAATTGAAGTGATGGCCACCCAAACTATCCTTTAACTTAGAAAAAAGATAAAAGTCACTTCAAAAGTTCAATTCAAATGATGAAGTGAAAGACTTTGTTAAATTATTCTTTAAAAAACAGGGCACGGATTTTTATAAAAACTGTGTTTTGCTTTTTTCCCGGAGCAGGGAAACTTACTTTTTGAACACCCCTCGTACATAGATTCAAATAAGATTTTAGAAATTCTTAATTTTTCGTAGATATTCGTAGTGGGACGTAGAGTAACATTGTTTATTTGAAAAACCAAGAAATCCTCTCACCTCAAACAATATCACTCTACGTCTCGCTACAAATATTTATGAAAAACTGTGGATTTCTGAGACAAACAAACCTCAATCTATGTCCCATTATGAAAAATTAAGAATTTCTAACATCTTGTCTCAATCTATATAGGTTTTCTGTACATTTTTGTAAAATTTTTTTTTGCTAGGACAGAAAAACGATTTTCCATTTGAAAAATATTTAAAACGCCTATTTATACTTAAAATGGATTCGAAAGACCTATTTTGCATTTTGCATTTTAAATACACTTTTTAAAAATATTTACAATTAGTATTTTTAATACAATTCAAAAGACTTTTATCCAGCTCTGCGCTTACACTGAGGCAGAAATTGGCGCGATAACCAATCAATTTACTTTTTTCATAAAAGCGAAAAATGATTGGCTACTGCATCGACTTCCACCGCATGTTGCTGTATGTATACAAAAATCGTGTCACTATCAATATTGCGTATGACAAATCTTTTGAAAATGTTATAGTTGACTAAAAAATTAAGGATTTCTGGAAACTTAAAAACTTCCCCAGTCCGAAATAATAATGGACGTCGATTCGATGTGGATTCCATTATTAGTTCTGATTGGGTTCATTATATAATCAATATTATATAATATTACATAATATTATATAATCAATCGCTTTTAGAAAATTTGTTATACGATAAATTAATATCAATCTTTAGAGAAATTAAATTCGTGAATTTTTCCTTTCACTTCATTAGAGCGAGAAATATATAATACTAATACTGTACTGCACTGATACAGTATCAGTGCGCTCAATGCCCTGATAAAGTGAATGATAAGACTCACAAAATGTTGGCATTAGTAATGGATCACGACGGCGATAATCTTTTGGCATCTCTTAAGAAAGCACCCGTGAAAGTCTCAAAAGTATAAACCAAATTATTTATTGTTTTGTTTTCTGTAATTGGCTTCAGGGCTAACATCATCTAAATTTTTTGAATAATATTAGCTGATATTAGCTTATCTTGGTTAATTAATTGACTGATACTTTTAACTAATATTGTATAGTTAAAACTTTCTTAATTCGAACATTTTAATTCTAGTGTTTCTTTTTCATTATCATTCAAATATATTCATTAATTTTTCTCAGAATTTATAATATTTCAACATATTTCAGTGTACACCTTACGTTAATAAATCTAAAAATATTGTATGATTTGCATTACTTTCCCCTTTTTCACGCATTTTTAAGAGAATTATATTTAGAATTAAAATATTTCAGCATAGTTGAGTGTTCAATTTCTTTGAATATATAAAAATATTAAAATATTTGCATTATTTTTCGTTATTTTTTATTTCTCTTCGTTGTTTTTTTTTGTAATTATCTCTAAAATTCATAGTATTTTAGTATTAAAAATAGTACTAAAGTATTCAATAATATTTCGATTATTTTCATTTCACATTTCCACGATTTTACAGTTGATTTCAGCAATTTATTTCCATCAGGGAAGAGACAGTTATTATATATTTATAAAATTATAACTTCTTCATTTTAGCATAATTAAATAAAAGGATAATTTAAAATTCATACAAAGTAATGATATGCCTATTTTGAATACCATAATTTCGAGAACTATAAATTTATTTTTTATTTTTATATAGTTACATCAAGTTTTTATTAAATTTTATGATACAATTTAATCACATGTGTGCATTTTTATCTATTTTTTAATCATTAAAATAAAGTGTCATATATGTCATCAGTATCATGATATTACAATATATTGCCATACATACAGGGTGACTTTAACAAATTTCGTCATCCATCACCAGCAGGTAGAGTGAATCGAACTGAGTCGAAAAGTCATCTACCATTTTGCAGTTTACGCAATAGTTACCGAGATATTAATTACTAAAAATTGTCAAATATCGTCTTATAAATATTGGTCTTAATAATTTTTTTACTTAAATACTATCAACTTATAGAAAAACTGCAAAAGACAAAATTCGTTTATTTTCTTTTTATAGAACTCTAAAAATTTTTTCAGAATTTTTTATTAGCTTAGTACTGCATTTTTTTATTTTTACCAATATAAGAAAATACGGTATTAAAAAATTCTGAAAAAAATTATCAGAACTTTATGAGAAGAAAATAAATGATTTTTGTCTTTTACAGCTTTTCTATAAAGTTGATGAGTATTTGAGCAAAAAATTATTCAATACCAATATTTGGCAATTTTTAGCAATTAATATTTTGTTAACTATTGCGAAAATTGCAAAATAGTAGAGGACTTTTCGACTCAATTCAATTCATTCTACCTGCTCATGATGAGTGACGAAATATATTAAAATCATCCTGTATACAACAAAAGCATATTTAATTTATTTTTTGAAAAAATATTAAATAATTAATTAAAAATGAACACAAAAATTATTTGTCTAACTAATTACAATGACTAGAAAAGGTAACATGTTATATGTTGAAATTAATATTAAAAATAATCTCTGAATAATGAATATTGATTTCTCTGATATGCTACTGAAGTTAATTGTGTTTGAATCAATTCGTCACATAAAAATTATATAAAATGTTATAGAAATTGGTGCAAGAATATTATTTATTGACATTATCACATTATTGTATTTTGTGTGTCAATATAATTATTGCAACAATGTTTTATTGCCACTAATAGTAAATAGTTATGTTTTGCATTAGAAATAATGCAACGAACAAAGAATAAAATACGCAGGGCATTTGGTATAAGTTCCGATGACCAAGGCGTTATATTTGCAGTTCTAAGAAATGATCATTAAACTCATAAGTTAAATCTAATTTAATACGTGTGGATGTATGGCGTCATGTATCTCCATTTTCATTCCCTGCACCAATTACTCTATTATTCTGTTCAATTACATATACTGCGTATCTTGCACGAGCTGCATCCGCATGGTGTGTGACGATTAAACTGACAACTATAGAGAAAGAGATATTAAACGGAATGTTTATCTTTCCGTTATACACAACAAATGTTTTTAACGCGCTGGTTTTTGAAAAATATTACGTAATATTAAAACATGATAATTTCTTGATTTTTCAACGAAAACTAAAACTGAAATTTAATCTATCTATTCAGATCAACTTGCATAAATCTAATATATTAATAGTTTAATACACAAGCAGACAAATAAAGAAAAGTTCATTTTTATTATATATTTACATTTAACGTTACAATATACGTTAAATATAGAAGCTATGTGATTTGCGGATTACCGCCGCATCCATATTTCTTTTATATTAATTTTTTCTTGGTAAAAAGACTTATGTATAATTTATCATTTTATTAATATCTACAATATTATTCGTATCGAATAAACAATTATTTGACTTTTACTTTTTTAGTACAGAATTAATATAAACTTATAAAGATGTAGAATGCGCAAATATATTTTTTATTTATCGTATACAAGATGGTACAAATTTAAATTGTGTTACTTAATTTATCTAGAAAAAAGATTGGCTAAAAGATTAAATTATCTTCATGAATTTTTTTGGAATAATTTACAGTTATACAATTAAATTATATAAACAATTGTATTCACGTCGATTTTTCCGAAATAACTCTGTTTAATTTTGTTTTAGATACGACGATCGCACCAAGAGCATATACTCAGAAACATACATAAAGAACATTGATCGACGAAGATCAAGTGAATTTGGCAGCAGTCTTTGAGACGAAACTACGTTCCCAAGATTCTAAAAGCGAGTGCAAAAAATACACATCTATGTACACATTCATCATATATATAAATACACGCGTTCATCTATTAAATATAATTAACATACACACAACACAATGCGCGCGCGCAAACACAATCATATCGAGACATTATCCAACTCTTTGCCAAATAGATGAAAATGAAGAGGATAAAAAGAGTCATCGATTTTTTTCACGGTGACAATAAATACACACGAATATGTTGAATATATCTTACATAAAGCTGGAAATAAGCATGTATACATAGATTATATCATATTGCCAAAGTTAGATTTTTAAGCTTTTGTAGCTAATGAAAAGTGTGTCGTGTTTCGTAAGAATCAATAAAATCGTGCCTGTGGAAGAACGTAAGAGATTCCGACTGAACGAACTTTGCTTAATACGAAATAAAAAAAATGGTTTCTGCGAATATTTTCGTAAGATACCTAAATGAATATAATTTTAAAAAGCCACGAGGGAGTCTTATTGGTCCCATATAAATCTCTTATATATTTTCTTATAAAAGTTCTAAGATGTAATTCTTTCCCATCTTTGATGGCCTCTTTTTGATCTGAATCTCACGATTTTACTGATAAAATTGGTTTTCTTTTCTACATTACAATAATTCTTGTAATAATTTTGTTTTATTTTTTAGAAACAATCTGATTTGATTATTTCAAATTATTACCGAATTTTTGTGATTTGATCGATGTATCATGACGAAAAAAATATGACATACAAATACATATGTGTGCACATATGTGTACATACATATGCGCATATACAAATATAATATAATTGAAATGAGAATATGTATGTGTGTGTGTGTGTGTGTGTGTGTATGTCTGGGATCGATTCTATAACAAATACTCACTCATAGATATAAAAGTAATCGTGTTTATTTATCTCACGCCATGACGCTTCGCTAGCCTTAGCGCCGAGACACTATTGTGTCTCCAAATTTAATTCAATTTATTATTTATTAATTTAATTCAAAATGATAATATATTTACAATGATTCTAAATATATCTTATTGTTAATCCTCCGTGAATCAGGTGAGGTATGATATACCCCAGCAAGATGAATTTCTATAACTTTTTAAAAAATATCACGTGCATGTTGCCGGTTTCGTGCAACTGGAGAATGCATTGTTATCGCAATCTACCAAATTGTAGTATATTTATGATGAAGTATAGCACGGAGTATGAGATATACCCACATATGATTCATTTTCCACTTGGTTCACGGAGGATTAAAGTATCGTTTTTGTTATTAAGTTTCTTGTTATTTATTACTGTTTCAAGAAAGTTATTCGTGGAAATTAAACAATACATTTCGTTATAGTGTTAAAATAACTAAAATAAAATAAAATATGTAAAAATTATGTGTTATTAAAAATGAAAAGATACGGAGTGATCCAGAAGCACCGTTTTAAAAATTAATTGATGCAATAAGTACTAGTCAGTATCAATGAAAAGAAGATTCATGCTCGATCTGTACATTTTAGGTCACGTTCTAATAAATGTACGATTTTAATGTCGATTAAGTTCTAATTGGCTGAGATTACAGCTGAGATTACTTACATCTCTTATAACTAAAATGCTGAATAGATTTTAGATTATAAACTATAAGATACTATTCTATTAGAGCATTGGTTTACATATAATTCTACAAATTACAAATGTTTTACATATTTTCTCTAAATATCTTAATTCATAAATTGCCTTTATGAATTTTAATTAATTATATCAATGGTAGAATTGTGGTACATGGGTATTATAACATACATTCTCTATTTAATAATCTTATATTTAGTCATATTTATCGAAAGAGTATGTAATATTTTGCTAATTTAATAGATATCAAGAAAATTTTAACATAATTATAACCGTTATTGTTACGTATTCTTGGCCAATTGCGCCTTTGATTTTCTCTATTGATCGCCATTGATTTTCCATCTCATCGACGTCGTCACTTTGAAGTCATAAAATTAACATTCTATACATGATTGAAAGTACTTTCTCAGTACTCGTTATAAATGGAATACGTTCAAGCAACTTTTGTTATACAGAAAAGGCTTGATACAAGTCACAACAGTATTATTACAATATTATATATAATGTTCATGTATTATACGGAAACGAGTTATATCATAATGTATAATATCATGAACGTCACTCGGTGATTTGAGGCGGATCTAATTTTTATGTAAATAATATCGACATTATGTTTCAATTACGTTGTCATTATATCGAAAGATGAACGCAACGTTCTGACTTTTAGTTCCTACTTTTATTATTTTATTTTTCATTCTTGTTGTGATGATAGTTACTGCTAGTTATTTCGAATAGTTACTTCCCTACTATAATTATATACTACTTATATTAAAATATATATTAATTTTTTTGTTCACAAAATTTACTATTCGAACATATTGTATTAACAGAATTTACTAACTACAATTTTTAATAGAATTTTTTTTAGTAAATCATCGCTACCTAAACGAATTTAGTACTTTCTATTTCTATCCTAGCATTCTTTCAACGGAATCTTTGAAAAAATCGTTCTCTCAATCAACTCTCGTTTCGTATAAATGGCATGCGAATGTTAAATGAATGAAAAAAAAGAATTGAAAAGACTCATTTTCCAGAATAACAAATAAAATGATAATGATGATGATGAGCCTTTGATTGAGTCCAAACGTATTTTTATGTATACCTTTTGTTTTCTATCGCGATTGTTTTCAATGAAAATCACATCAAATTTGTATTGATTTAAGTTCCCGTGATATTTGTAACACCGATCTAAAATCTAGTCCAGTATAGGATAAAATAATGCGATCTTTAGTCGATTAACGTCACATCTGTGTTTCGCATTGATTATCGGATGAGAATGATTAAGATTAGAATGATTAATATTAGCTTCTTATTTAATATGTATGATAATACACGCAAATGATTATTGCGACATATACTGAATGATTGGCAATTGCGACGAATTATACGATGTTTTCATTGACTCTTGCAGTTACGCATTTACGATCGAATGTGGAATAATTAAACAATTTTATGCTAATCGTTTTTGCCAATTTTATTGTTGCAGTAATTAATCAAATAAAAATATTTAGTACGTACATTAAAGATGAGATGCTCAATGATGTTATTACATCATTAATCTTGGGCTATTGTAAACTTAGATAAGTTTAATTGTTATTAGAAATGAGCAATTGGAAAAAGCTATTTTATTTGAATTATTAAACACGCTTGTTAAACAGTGAAAATTATTGATTGTAGTTTATAATAAATTTATAATTTACATTTGAAATTTGTATACCTAATGGAAACGTTTAATTGTTTGATTATTTGTTACATGTTGTTATTTTAAAGATTTCTTTTTGTCACTTTAATATTAAATATGCATAACAATCATACAAAAATTATTACTCATCTCTGATAATGATATTCTATCGACAGTAAAAAAAATATCCACACATTAGCTATTTCAGTTAAATAATGGACAATATCGCAATATTAAATCACCGTTATGATAACAAACTTTTTCTGTACTTGTCGGATGTCAGTTATCATTAACTATATTAATAATTGTTCCTTGAATTATCATTGCAAACGACAAATCATTTAGTATAATAGAATTTGTCGAGCTCTTTATTCTTATTTATTTACTCCTAAATCTGTTTTTACGTCGATTTATTGTTTCCTAAATATTGTATATTCTATATTAAGCAATAATTTTAAGGATATCATTTTATACGTTCACAATTATTTTTAAATTATTCATATATTGATTACGTTCGTTTATAAAATGTAATACTTTCGAATTATCGATAGTTAGGCTATGTTGGTCAATATTCAAAGCTTGTTTAAATTGTTATATTGTACATATATGCTATATATATACACACACACACACACACACACACATATATATATATATATATATATATATATATATATATATATTAGGACCTTGAATAAGTTCTCGCTGTTTTTTTACAAAATAGAAACTTGTATTTAAAATATAAGGAAAACAAACATTTTATTTAAAGTATTGCCCATCACTAGAGACCACTTTCTCCCATCTTTCTGGCAGTACATGAATCCCGCGTCGGAAAAACGACATGTCTTTTGAGGCTATCCAAGAATCGATCCATTTTTGAGCTTCTTCGTAAGAATGAAAGCGCCGGTCAGCTAGGCCATGTGCCATCGAACGGAATAGGTGAAAATCGGAAGGAGCTATGTCAGGTGAATACAGCGGGTGGGGTAGAACTTCCCATTTAAGCGTTTCCAGGTAGGTTTTTACTGGTTTTGCAACATGAGGCCGAGCGTTGTCATGTAACAAAATCACTTTGTCATGTCTTTGCGCGTATAGCGGCCGTTTTTCTTTTAAGGCTCGACTCAAACGCATCAATTGAAGTCGATAGCGATCCCCCGTGATAGTCTCGTTCGGTTTAAGCAGTTCATAATAAATTACACCCTGCTGATCCCACCAAATACAGAGAAGAAGCTTCGAGCCATGGATATTTGGTTTTGCGGACGATGTGGATGCATGGCCGGGCTTACCCCACGATTTTCTACGCTTTGGATTATCGTAGTGTATCCACTTTTCATCGCCAGTCACGATACGGTGCAAAAAACCTTTTCTTTTCTGCCGTTGAAGCAGTAGTTCACACGTGCCAAAACGTCGTTCGACGTCTCTCGGCTTCAATTCATACGGCACCCAATGTCCTTGCTTCTGGATCATTCCTAACCCTTTTAAACGTTTTGAAACAGTTGACTCATCAACTTGTAATATTTTTCCAAGTTCTGATAGCGTCTGAGATGGGTCTTCATCGAGTAATTGCTCTAATTCTTTGTCTTGAAATTTTTTCGGTGCGCCAGAACGTTCTTTATCCTCAAGTTCAAAATCATTATTTTTGAAGCGTCGAAACCAGTCTCTGCATGTCGTATCCGACAGAGCATTGTCACCATAAGTCTGAACAAGAATTCTATGCGCTTCAGCTGCAGATTTCTTTTGAATAAAGTAGTGTAATAAAATTCCCCGCAAATACACTTTATTCGGCACAAAAATAGACATTTTCAGAACTAATAAAAAATTACTTTGTTTACACTAAAGTGAACTATCACACACTGAAATGTGAAGTTAGATACAGTACTTCCTTGCATGTGCGTTACCAATCGACATTCCATGCACGGAGTACTACTACTGCCTTCTTTGAAGAAACAGCGAGAACTTATTCAAGGTCCTAATATATAGATATATATTTTATATATATATATATATATATATATACATATATATATGTTATTCGTTATTGCTTCTGTGATAAAAATTAGGAAAACTGTCGAATTTTATTATTCATTATTTGTACATAGTTGTAAATACATGTATTAATTCGTATTATTTCATAAAAAAAAGGAAAATAATTACTGAAATGACTAGTTGTGCAACAATAATTATACTTACTTGAAAAAAGTACTGTTCTGGTTTGATAATGTATTTATTAGTTTTAAAAGCGTATTAACAATCAAATGGAATATATTAAGCGTAGAACATGTAAGCTGTAGGCAAATGATATAAAAAGAAATTTGTTTCATTAGCTTTTTATCTATTAATTTACCATGTGGCATCGGCCAATAATAAAATATATTATCATTTTCTTTATATTATCAATTTGATTTTTGTATTTTGTTGAATCTTTACTTTTCAAGAAGAAAAACAATATAAAGAAAGAAGCAATTACTAAGCAATAAAATAAACTTACATTATATCTGTATATGTACGTATATGTAGGATACTTTTTGCTAAGAGCAATTTTTGCCAAGCGCTTTTGTGTAGATAGAGCGGACTAAACTGAGTCGAAAAGTCCTGTATCATTTTATAATTTTCGCAATAGTTAATAAGATATTAATTATTAAGAATCGTTGAATATTGGTTTTCAATAATTTTTTATTCAAATACTTCACAGAAAAAATTTACAGAAGAAGAAAATTCACAGAGAAATTTACAGCGAGAGAAAAAATTGTTTTTTTTTTTATAAAGTTATTAGAATTATTTTAGAAATTTTTTAATATCGTATTTTCTCATGTTGGCAAAAAAAATTGCCAATATATAGAATAATCTCCGTATATACACCGCACCTATTAAAAACTTAATTTATTTAATATTATTTACTATATTTAAAGTAAACAAACTGTACCAGTAAACATTTTGTACTGTCTACTATTATGAAAAGATTATTGAAAAATCAAAATATTTATTACTCATATTAAAAAATGAACTTTTTGAAACTCTTGCATTTTTTTTGCCGTATATCTTATAGGGACATATGGCTACTAATACAGGCTCATAAAACATATTACAAATAATGCATATAAAATGACACAATAACTTAAGAAATAAGAATGATAAATATATATATATAAAATAATAGATAATAATTATATTCCTTCCTACATATAAGATACCTGAGCCGAATAAGGCCCACCTAACCTTTTTTTTTTATTTATAGGGAAATTGAAATAAACTTTGTAAGAATAAAATCTTTATTCCAATGACTTACAAAAAATATATACATCTTTTATGGAAAAGATTTTTAAATAAACAAAAAAAAATTTTTTTTTTTAAATCTGTGACTCTTAATCTGTCTCTTTTTGGACTTTATAATGCATATGTATTAATACTAAAGCCCGATCACACATAAACGAAAAATAAATTTTTTTTAAAAAGAAACTTTGTTTTTTAAAATAACAAATAATTTTTGTTAACCGTCTTTGACATTTTCTTACTTTAAACAACTTTAACTTGTTAAAATTTAACTTGAAAATATTAACAGCATTGAAAATCTGTATCTTGTGATGTAAGTCCAATACATAACTCGTGGTATCATTTATTACGATCTCCTTTACATGCCGTACAATACCAAGCAGCTGCTGGAGTGGAGTGAGTGATAGCTTTAGATATTGAAAGTTGATTTGACTTTTTGTCACATTGCTTTTTGAAGAGATTTTTAGTTACCTTTTGTGCTTTGTAATTTAATGCTTTTTTTCTTTGCGAGCTTCCAGCTGAGAAATCTTTACGTATTGGAGTTGATATAAGTTTATGTAACGACATTTTTGAAACAGTCGATTGAATTTCTTTATTCTTGTTTAATAATTCGGCTAACGGAATGTCTTCATCATCACTGACTATTAATGAATTTACGCAATGTATAGAGTTTGATTTTCTATTGTTGGACGCTCTGTTAGAACTGATGGAATCTGGAATGACTTCAGGATCAAATGGATACAACCCTACAACTCTAAATCTAGTTGTTAGATTGAGTCATGCATTTTGATCACACTTCTGAGAACACTATATTAAAGCTTGTTTTGTTGAATTGTCTATCTGGATGTTTATCTTGATATTTCAGAAATTTCTAATCTCAATGATGCTCAAAAGATCTATAAACTGATTTGTCAAGTGGTTGTAATTCATGGGTGATGTTGAGTGGTAAACAATACAGTACAATATCGTGTTTGTCAGCAGTTTCCATAATTGTGTAATCAAGGTGAGAGGCAGCACCATCGAAAACAAGCAGAATCTTTCTAACAGATTTTTCTAGCAGATTTGAAAGAAGCAAAATGATTCAAAAATTTTACAAAAAGCTCAGTAATCATAAAACCTTTTGGTTCCATACTTATCATGCTTCCTGGTGGTAAATTATCAGTGAATTATCTCTGACTTTTCGCGTTTATCTTTAAAAATAATCAGATGGGATCACATTACCTATAGCTGACCCACAACCAACTACAGTGACATTTTCAGCATGTTCGTTTGCGATGAAGTGGACGCGTTTGGCGGCTTTTTGAGTTAAAACAGTTGGTTAATGATGCATTGTCAATCTACAATCTTTTTCGTCCATGTTAAAAATCCTTTCCGGCTTAAATTTTATATGTAGTTCTGTCAAAAGAGTATTAAGCTTTTCAAAGTGGTCTTTTACAATAAATTTGTTCAATTTTTGAGCACGAGCTTGGTTCATAAATTGTGCCTTCCTTTTTGAAATTTCAAGATTGCGTTTTAGAAATCTGCAAACCATGATTTGCCTGCTGTGCACGTAATAGTGTTAAACGTATAAGGAATTTCATGTAATATGCAAAACTTGTATACCTGTAAACAGTATGAAACTATAAGAATAAATTTAATTAAATAAGAGAAATTCTACATTCAGTCAAAGTAGATCTTAGTAATGAAGTATTTCTGTTAATTTTATTAACGTTTAATCA
>JAANIA010002897.1:600983-611730 GCA_017607525.1 Pseudoatta argentina
AAAATTTTTTATTTAAATCTATATATATATATATATATATATACATATCTTTTATAAAAAAATCTATATAAGCAAAAATAATTTCTCTTATTTAATTGGATTACATACCTGATATTTTAATATCTTCAAAGTTATAGGCCAATATCTGCCATCCGCAAAATCCGCTGTGATAAATCTTTCTCTTGCTCTATGGTAAGAATACTCTTTCGTTCTAGACGCTTTAAAGATATACCAGATTTTATATGATTACGCAAAGTCCTACGAGGAATTCCATACCTTTCACAAATAGCTCTCTGTGAGAGTTTACTCCGTTCAACTGCTTTAAGAGCAGCTTCCATGAACTCTCTTCTGTGTTTCAATTTTCAGCACGTTTTTTTATTTACGTCTTTTTAGTTTCAGCCATAATATTATCTTTAAAAAAAAGTGAATATTAAAGTCACTTATTCAGTTGTAAAATCGCAAAACAATCAACAAAATATTCAATAAATTGATATTAATTGTATCTACATTAAGGATGCAGTTCAAACTAACACTGTATAAACATCATGTTTATCCTTGTTGTCTCTCAAATATCAGACAAGAAAAAATGATGCTTACAAGCACTGTAAGCGCAAAATGGAATGCATTCAATGAGAAGTGGGAGCAAATTGTTCACAAAATCGAGCAAAGCTTATTGATATAGTCTTACATAACCTAATATATCAGGTTATCAACAAGCTTTGCATAGATTGTGCGACAATATATCCTATTATATTAGCAGATTTTGTTATGTATTTGCTAATTATCATTCAGTATAACAGATTTTACATCAAATTTGGTACCTTTTCGTTGACAAAATTTGTATCAAACGAGCTCTTGTTTTGAAGATTAGCTGAGTGATGACCATTGTTATAGTTATAGTTCATACATCTAATAAGGAACTATTTTAATGGGCCTTATTTGATGAATGTGTCATTTCTAAACAATGTATTTATTCTAAAAAATTAATATATATAATTCTCATTTTTATTGATTAGGAAGTTGCATAATATTATTGTATAATATGCTATAATAAATTATAAAATATCGTATACGTAATAAAATTTTGGAAATACTTACAATTTATTACAGCGGATATTTATAAAAACGTCACGAACATCCACCTCGTCACAAAGTTTACATTATATTAAAAAAACGAGTTGTTGCTGATTCTAGTTCTCTAGACTTCTTATCGGCCCTATGACACATCTTTTAAGCATATAATTTAGACATAAAGTATATTTATAAGCAGTAATTTAAAAAGTGGATCATATTTTGTGCTGGGCCTTTTTCGGCTTAGGTACCTTATTATAAGCGTTATGACATGAAGTACATATTTCATGTATGATGCGTTTATTGCATTTAGTGTACTAAATTTAATCTGCGTACTTTGTATGCATTGAGTATAAAACGACCGCTAAAAATACCGTATATCCCAAATAAATAAGATATGCAAGACAACAAGCTAAACAAATATATAAACAAAGCACTTGTATTTTGCTATACAATATGCTTTATTGTTCCTCTACACGTATGTACCACGAAATAACCAATAAGTCTCTTTTACGCCCTACAACAATTATTTTATCAGATTTTCGTTATTTGACATCATGCAAGTCAGATGCTTGTTATCTTTGCAAATTTTTTATAATTACTTATAAAATAAAAAGACTATTATATTGTACCACGAAATGGACTACAGTCTACATTTTTTTCTCGTTGTGTATTACTGGACTTTTAACATATTTACTAAGAATTTTCTTATGACTGTTAATTCTTGATAAAAATGAGTCACAGCGTTACATAGAAAGAAAAATTTTATATTAAGGAATTGTAAGAAATTGTAAGACTATGTACAGATTTTTAATTTAGAATGATGTTTATATTATTGTAAGATTACATTGAAAATGACTCGATTGGAGTTGAAACGTTTGTTTATTTTAATTGTTTTGTATGAATTTTGCTTATTTAAATTAAAATTCTTTTATACGTTATTGGCTCATTGCCCTTCTTGTATACTACCTTTTAATTATTTTATGTAAATTATAATTTATGATGGCGCGACTTATTGACAATTATCGATTGTACTCACAATAATTTCATTAATATTAACAGTAAAAAGCTGAAAGCATAACACAATACTGATATACATAAAGGCATGTAACAGAACAGTTGCGGGAAAATTATCCCCACTCCTTCTGTTTCTTTGACTTCTGCGGTGTATTGACCGAAGTTATCTTATAATAAAATGCAATACTAAAAAGTTGATAAAAAATTCTTTTTCAAGAGAGCTCCAGAGAAAAAAATAAACAATTTTTGTCTGTTGCTGTTTTTCTGTTGATGGTATTTCAGTAAAAAATTGTTGAAGACCAACATTCAGCAATTTTTATTTATAGGTAATTTATAGGTAATTTGTATTTATAGGTAATTAATATTTCGCAACCATTGCAAAAAATGCAAAATAGTAAAGGACTTTTCGATTCAGTTTAGTCCGCATAAAAACGCTTGCAAAAAATTGCGAGATACCTTGTATATAGTGTGAAAAATTATTTAATTTAATTTTAGAGACAATTTAATTGCAAATTTATGTTTCAATATTATTTTATAAAGACATATCACGTTGCGAGAAAATGTGCACAAAAATTTTATAAGTACAAATAATAATTTCTCTTTTGCATCATAATGTATGCATCACAGTTCCAAAAAGTATGTTGAGTGTATCAAAAATCAATTTGTAAATTAAAAATCCTATGCTACTAATTAAAAGTATGAATGTTATATTCAATATTTGAATTTGAACTTATTATGCCGTACACATATAATGTGCGTATGTGTGTGCGCGCGCGCGCGCGCGTGCGTGCGTATGTGTGCGTGCGCGCGTGCGTGCGTGCGTATGTGTGTGTGTGCGTGTGTGCGTGCATACATGCGTGTGTGTGCGCGCGCGCGTATGCGTACGTGCTCTCACGTTTTGTTCTTTTGTTTCTTGTAATCTTATAACAGTATCTATTTAGCACAAGCTTGAATAACTATTTAAAATATAAATTATACACATCTACATATGTATATACACACATATATATATATATATATGTGTGTGTGTATATACATATGTAGATGTGTATAATTTATATATATATATATTTGTGTGTATATATATATGTATGGGCCATTCTACGTTAAATTGATGGTCTTCGTCACCGACACCTTCCGATTTTTTAAATATATTCTTCATATGAAATACGCATTCAGTTATTTTTTTAGATTTTTATTTTTATTATAATAGTTTTCTAGATATAAATTTTTTTAATATTTTCAATTTATTTCTTTTCACAAACGGTGAGTTTTCACAAACTTCTGTTTAAATTATCGAAAAATAACCACATTAGATTGTTTGTCTTGAAATTCTCTACTAGGAAGAAAATGTGAAAAAATCTTTTTGTTTCTACTTGAAAAATTTGATTGAATTCACAAAATTATTAGGTGTGCAAATAAGTTTCTTCCGTTTGACAAAAGACGGTGCCACTAGCAAGCTATGGTTAAAATTGTCTGATGTAAAACATTATATCGTAAGGTTGTCAACAACATAACCTTGAAATACTAGCGATTTTGTATCACCATCATATATTTTTTTTTGTGCGAAAATGCCGAGTTTTGAGCCGAATAAGCGTCATTTGGGGGAACTTCTTTAATTTAAAGAAATCTGCTGCTGAGGCTCATCGATTGCTTGTAGAAGCATATGGTGAGGCTGCCTTAAGTGAGAAAAGTTGTCGTGAATGGTTTCAAAAATTTAAGAACGGTGAATTTGACATCGAAGACAAAGAACGTAGCGGAAGGCCGAAAGTGTACGAAGACGCGGAATTGGAAGCATTATTGGATGAAGATTCGTGCCAAACGCAAAAAGAACTTGCACTTACATTAGAAGCGACTCAACAAGCAATTTCACATCGTTTGAAATCATTGGGAATGATTCAAAAGCAAGGGAATTGGGTTCCATATGAACTGAAGCCGAGAAATGTTGAACGCCGATTTTCCGTATGTGAAATGCTGTTTGTCAGGCATAAACAAAAGGGTTTTTTACATCGTACAGTCACTGGTGATGAAAAATAGATCCACTACGATAACCCAAAGAAGAAGAAATCATGGGGATCACCTGGCCATGCTTCAACATCGACAGCCAAGCCGAATATGCATGGAAAAAAACTCATGTTGTATATTTGGTGGGATCAGCTTGGTGTCGTGTATTATGAGTTGCTCAAACCGAACGAAACCATTACTGGGGCTCTCTACCGAACACAATTGATTAGATTGAGCCGAGCACTCAAGGAAAAACGCGCCCACTACTACTCCAGGCATGATAAAATTATTCTCCTGCATGATAATGCTCGACCACATATTGCGGCGCCGGTCAAAACCTACATGGAAACACTCAATTGGGAAGTTCTACCCCACCCGCNTTACCAGACATTGCCCCTTCCGATTATCATCTATTTCGATCGATGGCGCATAAGCCTGTCTGAGCAGCACTTCACATCATATGAAGATATCAAAAATTGGATCGATAAGTGGATAGCCTCAAAAGATGAAGCGTTCATCCAACGCGGTATCCGTATGCTACCAGAAAGATGGGAAAAAGTAGTGGCTAGCGATGGACAATACTTTCAATAAAACATTATGTATCGTTCTTTCACAATAAATGCTTCATTTTTGATAAAAAACGGCGGGTAACTTATTTGTACACCTAATAATTTTTGTTAAAATTGACATTTTTAATTTTTATAAAAAATTTCAAAGTAAATATTGACAATACCGGGAGCAGCTCCAATGATCTTAATCTTGACATATGTTATCAAGGTTATGATTTTGAGTAACCTCTACCAGGTTTTAGCCGTCGCTTGTCCTTTATTAAAAAGTTATCAACAAAAAAGTTTTAAATATAACGTATCATTTCTTTTATACATATACAGGGTTAGGTTATTATACACCCATTAAATGTAAATAAAAGTATTTAATACTGTACATGGTTAGGTTAAATTTAGGTTATTATATTACATATTATATAATATTATATTATATACCATTAAACTTTCCAAATATTTCTGAATATTTCTGAAAAATGTTCTAATTCACTCCCCCTCCCCCTCTCCCCTGCTTGGAGGCGCACGACTTTCTATGCGAAGTGACTCCCACCCTATCTTTCCTCCTGCTTTGGAGCGCACGATTCCTACGCAAAACAACTTCTTTTTTGTTTTTAAAGCAGTGACTTTGTAGAAACACTAAGTCTCTGCTTTAAAAACCCAAATTCATTAATTTACAAACCAATTCACTGCTTTACAAACAAGTTCACGTGGATTTCGACTTTTTACGCGGAGCGACTTCCGCCTTATTTTCCTTCCCTGTCTAGGAACTTCCTAATGTACTATTCTACATAATTACATTGTTCATTTGTTTTGGTGGGTATCATTTGTATTTACAAGTTTTGATCACGTAGTTTTAGGCAGTTCTCCAAATTGTAATTTATTGTTAAAATAGAGGGGCGGGGGGATTGGGTGAGTTTTTTTTACTTGCGCAGAAAGTCCTTACGTAAACAAGGAAGGGTAGATGTGTAGAATAGCTTTTAATATTCTATATCCTTATATTCTATAAAGTAGGAATAAATCATTATTTTTCAAACTTTTTTGTTGAATAATTTTTTAAAAAAGGACGAGCGACTAAAACTTGTTGGAGGTTACTCAGAGTCATGATCTTGACAACATATGTCAAGGTAATGGTTATCGAAGCTGTTCCGTTATTGTCAATATCTACCAAATTCAATATACAATTAGTAGAAATACAAAGAATTTAAGTCGCATTTGATTATGGTCAAAATTTTCGTTTCATTTTTTTTAATCTTTCAAAATATTAAATCTATATTTATTATGTTTTTTTAACCTTTCAAAATATAAAACTTATTATTTATTTTGTTAGCAGATTTTTAATTTTCTGTTACATAAATCATGTTATATCATAACGACACTTGAGAATATAATTTAATTTTACAATTATTTAGGTTATTTAATAAGGATTTATAAGAATATTATTTGAATCAAATAATATCTTTTAGAATATGTGAAGAAATTTATTAATAAAGATCATTTCTATACACGGTGTTTGATAAGTAATGATACAACTTTTGCATAGGGATAGAGCGGACTACACTGACAAGAGAACATATCCAACGGTCGATTTAAATGAGCTTTTAATATGTTGTTCTATGAGCAAAAATAGAAAATATGTATTTTTTTATATCGGTTGAGTCGCACCTTAATGGAAATCTCTTTTCTTATTGATCAGATTGTTGTATTCAAACGCAGAAGCTTTGGATATAATGCTTTTAGATGGAGATCAATTTAGAGAACTGGAAGAATACGGCGAGAATGATACCAGAATCACACTCTTCAGTCACGCCATATTTTTTCTCGCTTAGCTAAGCGAATTGCTAATAAAAATATTACTCTATCTGATTACAAAGGTAGACAAATTCAATGCCCAATTTTTCATTTCTACGTAAAAATGAAAATAAGTGAAACAATCTCCAATGGCCTTGAACTTGACAAATATTATCAAGTTGTAATCCTGAACAACATTAAAGAGGTTTTAGTCATTGTTTGGGCACTTTGGGCAATGCTAATGCCGGAGATACTGTAATCTTCAAACCTTATAAAAAGTACTTAATGAAAATGAACTTAATTGTAGTGTTTTGGAAAGCTCTCGAGGTATGCTATAAGAATATGTAATAAAAATGAGATGTTACGTTTAAAAAAATCGATGTAACCTTGACCTGACATTGGCAATGCTATCCAAGGTCAAACTCATACTCAGTAAACACTTTGTTGCAGTAATATAACGTGGAAATTACGAATAATATAACACAAGTAACTTTTATGATCCATATCATGCATATAATTATGTAATATTACAATGTTTAAAGTATGAAATATTATTGCTATTTAATATTGTTATATCAATGTTGTATAAATTTTTTCTGTACACATTATATAATTCAGTTACAAAACATGATTATCAAAGAAACTTCCATTGCGATAGTTTAAAAATAATTTCAAACAATTATTATCTGTTGGACTATTAAATTATTACAGTAAATTAAATTTTAGCTTAAATTATATGTTTAGTTTACACACACGCGCACGTATGCACGCATGCACACACAATTACACCACAGATACACACACACACACACACACACACACATACACACACGCACGCATATGAAAATGAAATATTGCCCACTAATTTGTTTAAAACGTGACAGTACTTAAGAAATAAAAACATACACATTTTTAATTAAAATGAAGTAGTTTATATATTTTTATTATGGCAGTACAAATTAGTTCGGTCCGTTTTCCAAAAGATGGCTCCGGCTGTTGTAAATGGTTCATAGTGACAGCTGATTTTGCCGGTTTCAGAAAGGTTAGAAATCTGCTAATAATATTCAGTTTATATCGCTTTGAGTTTCATACAAAAATTTTGATTTGTACTGTGTTTGAAATGTCGAATTTTGTGTTAACCACGCAACATTTGCGTGAGGTTCTAATTTTCTGCTTTAATTGGAAGAAAAGTGCAGCTGAAGCCCATTGAATGCTTGTCGAAGTTTATGGTGACACTGCTCCAACTGATAAATCATGGAATAAATATATAGTTTCGATGTTTCAAGGATGGAGATTTCAGCGTTGAAGACAAGCCTCGCTCTGGACAGCCAAAAAAATTCGAAGACAAAAATTAGAGGCATTACTCGAAGAAGATCAGAGTCAAACGCAAGAGGGGCTTGCAGAATCATTGGGAGTAACTCAACAAGCCGTTTCTGCACGATTGAGAGCCATGGCAATAATTCAAAAACGAGAAAATTGGGTGCCTTATGAACTGAAACCGAGAGACGTTGAAAGGCGATTTTTCACTTGCAAACAGCTGATTCAAAGACAACAACGAAAAGGTTTTTTGCATCGGATTGTGACTGGAGATGAGAAGTGGATATTCTACGACAACCTCAAGAAGAAAAAATACTACGCTAAGCCCGGTCGTTGCCATCGATCTCAACATCAACACCAAAACCGAACATTAATGGTTCGAAGATCATGCTTTATATCTGGTGGGACCAAAAAGGTGTTGTTTACTATGAGCTGCTGAAACCTGGCGATTCCATTACGGACGATCGGTATCGGCTACAATTGATTCGTTTGAGCCGTGCATTGCGAGAAAAACGGCTGGAATACGAGCAAAGACATGATAAAGTTATTTTTCTTCATGACAACGCTCGGCCTCATGTCGCAAAAGTCGTAAAAAAATATTTGGAAACGCTCAAATGGGATGTTTTACCGCACCGCCGTATTCTCCGCACATTGCTTCTTATGATTACTGGTTGTTCCGAAGGATGCAGCACGATTTGGCAACTCATTTTCAAGATTGTTTTTTACATACAAAGAAGTGCGCAATTAAAAATCGGGTTTTTGGGCTTTTTTATTTACATATTAAAGACACTGAACATATTTTTTGTTTTTGAAAAATCATCATGGTTTATAAAATAAACGCTGTCAAAATAGGTCGCGTATGTCTTGCTGGTGTACACGATTGTGGCTGACTAGAGTGACCTAAAGCAAAAATACAAATTGGTTCTTAATCTGTGATAGTTTAGCTAAGGTAGTACCGGTGGATTTTAAAAAATACCAATTTTTGAAAAAATGGCGCGACTTTGAAAAAAAAATCGAATTTTCGCCTAAAAATCTGACATAAAATCGATTGCCAAAAAAATCTAGTGATTCTTTTTAAAAATAATAGGTATTTTTGTGGAAATAGTCATAAGCGACATCTAACATACTATCCCAAACTATTAGGAAACCTGAAATACTTGACAAATACAAGAGAAAGAAAGCGAACTCGGTGAGCGCCCCGAGGCCCTCTCCCCGCGCTAGAGGTAACACACAAGCATAGCTGTTTTCAACGTGAAATAAATTCAAGATCGCTTAGGCGTTAATGGGTTATATTCTAGACATCTTAAAGTATCATTTAAGCCAATAAAAAATTTTTGTATTTTTTGAAGCCGCAAAGGTATTATACCCCCTTAAATATGAATAATTTGCGGATCTTTTGTCATTCGACTTTGATTGATTTTTGATATTCACTTCTTTCATGGCTATATGGGTGAGTGCATTAATTTTTTTTATAAAAAATAATTGATAACGTTTTTTATATCTGCACAGATTTTTATCTGTTAATCATTGTCACTGGAATTGTCCACCATTGCCAATAGAATAAGGAGAATAAGTTACCACTTTATCGTCTCGCCAAGAAGTGAGAATTTTACATACGAGGGCAAATCAATAAATACCCGTGTTTCAAGACAGGCGACATTGCTGATGCAAATTGATATTACCATCGTGTATTACCATCTTTTAAACGATTCTATACAACATTTCAGTAAGTGATTCATGCAATAGTTTAGATTTGACAGCAATTCGTAGTGAGCGTGTTTGATGTTTTCCGATGCAATGAAAAAGAGCAATATCTATCCGTGATTCATTTTTTATTTTTGGAAAAACGTGCGAAGAAATAAAAACGAAGTTAGATACCGTCTATGGGAACTCTTCATCATCTATGACAACCGTCAGATATTGGTTCAACGAATTCAAATATGGTCATTCGTCTGTTTTTGATGAGGAGCGCCCAGGCCGCCCGGCAGACGTGATTACTAAGGAAATCGTTGAAAAAGTCCACGACATGATTCTCGTTGATCGCCGCACGAAAGTGCATGAAGTAGCAGAGGCCGTAGGCGTGTCGTACGGAACGGCATTCAATATTTTGCATGATAACTTGGGAATGAAAAAACTGTTGGCCCGATGATCGCCTGTGATTGTTTCAATCGGTTTTAACAGCTCATAATATATTACGCCGAGCTGGTCCCATCAAATACAGAGCATGACCTTGGAGCCGTGAATATTCGATTTGGCCGTCGACGTGAAAGCATCCGGGAACTCCCCATGATTTTCTGCGCTTGGGGTTATCGTAATGAACCCATTTTTTGTCCCCAGTCACAATGCGATGCAGAAATTCCTTCTGTCTTTGCCTTTCAAGCAGCTGTTTACAAGCAAACAAACGCCGTTCAACATCTCTCGGCTTCAACTCGTAAGGCACCCAATTTCCTTGCTTCTGAATCATTTCCATGACTTTGAGGCGTTTTGAAATGGCTTGTTTAGTCACTCCCAATGATCGTGCCAATTCTTCTTGATTTTGACACGAGTCTTGATCAAGTAATGCCTCCAATTCTGCATCTTCGAAAACCTTCTCTCTTCCACCGCTATGCCGGTCTTCGACGTCAAACTCACCGTTCTTGAAGCGTTGAAACCACTCACGACACTAATTCTTTTCTTTCACTAATAACGGCCTCACCATAAGTATTTGAGAGCATTCGATGAGCCT
Organism: Pseudoatta argentina; assembly: GCA_017607525.1. Taxonomy (NCBI): domain Eukaryota; kingdom Metazoa; phylum Arthropoda; class Insecta; order Hymenoptera; family Formicidae; genus Pseudoatta; species Pseudoatta argentina. Next base: position 611,469 of record JAANIA010002897.1, read on the forward strand.
CAGCCGCAGATTTCTTCATATTGAAGCAGAAAATTAAAACCTCCCGCAAATGACGAGAATTTGGCTCGTAAACTGATATTTTCAATCGAGAATAACTTTATGATGCAGACACAAATCGACTAATGTTTCTATCGACTAATGGGGTTATGTTGACAGATGCCCAAGTTTATTGTATGACGTCTATGATCTATTTATTTCGACTACCACTTACCGCTAAAGCCATCTATAGGAAAACGGCGAAAGCAAAGTTGTACACCTAATA
>JAANIA010002897.1:613303-635550 GCA_017607525.1 Pseudoatta argentina
AACATGAAATAACTGAAATATATTATATATAATGTATATGTTTTGATATTCATTGCTAATATCAGAAATTTATAATATACATTATGTAAATTATATAGATTTTTAATACTGATAGTTTATATTAAAACAGGCATAATTAAAATTAACTTATGTTTTTATATTTTTTCCAGCAATTTGTTAATACGTGATAATAATGCCCTCAAACTTGCGATTTAAGATTATGTAATGCCTGAATATTAATCAGTTATAATTTATCGAATTTTCATACAATTCACTGTAAATAATTTTTATTTTCTCTCAGTTTTCTATTTAATTTGATTAAAAATATACTTATCATTCTATTCGTTTTTGTGTATACGGACTCACAGACTGCATTATAAACGCAGCCAATACTTAAACACGATAAATTACTATCAAAACTTCTAATTAACTGACTTTAACTTTTATGTCAGCCATACGACAACGAATTTTAAGTAACTCTTACTTTAAATTCTCGTTAACTAAGCGAAGAATTAACATTGGCGCATCGGGCCTAAGAGAAAAAAATTAACAATTTTTGTCACTTGCTGTTTTTCTGTAAAGTTGATAGTATCTGAGTAAAAAATTATTGAAAACCAATATTTGGCGATTTTTAGAAATATTCTATTAACTATTACGGAAATTGCAAAATGATACAGCACTTTTCGATTCAGTTTAGTCTGCTCTATATCTGTCCGCGAGCGTTGCCAGCAGAATTATCACACACCTTATACATTTTACTTTAATGATATGTATCTTTCATAAAACCTAAATGATAAAACAATAAGATAGGAAACAAGACTGTTTATGTTAAATAACATTACTTTAAAATCTGAAGCGCCACTACGGTTTGAGTATTGAGATGTTGAACTAATATATATATTTTCAAACAAATGAATTAATTTCAGAAATGATAATTACGTGTTGATATGGCTGTCGGCATTAAACGCAATTGATCAGAAATATTAATAATCCCCCCAAATTTCCTAAATTAATCTTAAAAAACTGTAATAAATTCATTGCGAAAAATATTGCCTCGGCCGGGAGTCGAACCCGGATCTCTTGCATTCCGTGCGAGCGTCCTGAGCCTTTAGACTACCGAGACCTTAGCATTAATTCTTCGCAATAACTAATATGTATAGAGAGTAACGCATTTTTTCAGCGCGCGTGTATAAACAATAAGATAGGAAACAAGACCGTTTATGTTAAATAACATTACTTTAAATTCCGAAGGGTCACTACGGTCTGAGTATTAAGATGTTGAACTAATATATATATATTTTCAAACAAATGAATTAATTTCAGAAATGATAATTACATGCCGATAAACTAAATGATAAAACCTAAATAATACGTGTATTTGTAGATGACCGTCGGTTTGATATATGGGATTTTTTAAAATTATATACAAACTTACCATTTTAATTTAAGAAAAAAAAATAAAGAAAAGTTAACACTGATGCCAAGTTAAATTCCGCAATATTTTATGTATTATTTGTACAATTAAAAAAAGGTAAAAAAGCGCAAAGAACGTGTGCTACTAAAAAAAATTAGTTATATGTATAATAAATGGCCGTCCTTTTGGTATATATTATATATTTTAACATTTTTATATCACAATTATAAAACGATAAGGGTGTGACGTTGGGACTTTTTAAATTTATACAAACTTATTATTTCAAAAAAAAGATAAAAAATTAATATTTAATAAAAGATCGAATAGAAATAAAAGTTGGAAAATACAGATGACCATTGTCTTGACGTTTTTACTCACGCAATTATATCTTTAAATCTTCTTTAAAACTATATAAAATTATTTCATAAAAAAAAGGGTCAATGAGGACCAATTTTTATTTTCTCCAAATTTCGTACAAGCACATGAAAATCTATTTCTTAAAGTAAATTGTTGTCAATTATAAAGTAAATTGTTTATAAAGACGTCCGTCACTACAAAATGCGTGATATCAGTACAAACTTATATTCTCTGTCAAAAATGATTACTCTTCAAAAAAAATTAATGCATCAAATGAAAAATTAAAACTCAGATGCTGCAATCTTAACTAATCAAGTTTAATTCTATCAAATTAAAAAACAAAACAAAACGGTACTGTCTCTTGTCATTTATACAATCTTACCTTTTTAAAAAAAAAGGTAAAAATTGCGCTAAGTGCATGCTTTTCGTAAACAATCATTTGGGCCGGTTTCACCAACACAAATTACTTAATTGGCCGTGGAACTGATTAATAATGTTTGCTATTTAGTAGAATCACTACAAAATTATCTTTTTTAAAAAAGCAAAAAAAGCGCTAAGAAAATGTATTTTCAAATAAAACCTAAGTGTCCAACCCAATCAATAGTAATTTTAATTTTTCTTCAAAGATATTCTCATTGAAGGTCTTTTTATTCGAACCCAAGTAATAACAAATTTAATTCTCTATCAAAAATTACTACTCCTCGAAAAAAATTAATATATCAAATAAAAAATTATATATATATAAAACCCATATACTATAATTTTAATTCATCAAGTTAAATTCTATCAAATTAAAAGTAAAACGCAAGTTGTATTATCTTTTGTTACTTAACTCTAATGATATGTATCATTTGTATAAAAGATTTAATATCAATAATTGGCGTCTAGTTAAATTCCATACAAAATTAAATAAATAATATAAACTTTAATGATACGTATCATTCGTATAAAAGATTTGATATCATCAATTGGCACGAAGTGCCAATTCCATACCAAATTAAATGAAGAATATAATTTATAATTGCGTTACCTTGTCCATTCAAATGTTAAAAAAAACCACAAAAAGTTAAAGAAGTAAATTTGGATCGAAATAAAAACTATAAAAACTATAAAACCAAAAATTATAATAGCCGTTAAAAAAATATAAAATAAAATAATTACAATTTTAATGTACACTGGCCAACAAAATTAACGCAACCTTTAACTCTGTAAAAATAGGCAAATTTCAAGATAGAATAACTTCGTCAAAAATCGTCGTATCGAGATGCTTAAAAAAGCATTTTATAGCTTGAAATCTCTACTTTTCAGATTGCTTCTTTAAAAATCGGTTTTATGGAGATTTTTTTGAAGTTGTACATAAATATAAATGAAGATATAATATATTAGATCTCAAAATTTTTTACAAAATTGACGGATTTTCACGGAGTGGACTAAAAATTGTACACAAATGCGATTTACATCATTCGAAATAGCGAATCTTTTTTTATAAAAGCAAATTAAAGATAAAGATTCACTCTTTCGAATGATGTAAATCGCATTTGTGTACAATTTGTAGTCCACTCCGTAGAAATCCGCCAATTTCGTAAAAAATTTTCGAAAAAAGGTATATACACCGAATTTGATCACTCAATCGTGGTTTACTCATGACACTCAATAGATAAGTGTAAATCTTAAACGGCTTAATAAACTTTGAGTGATATTTTTAAAATTGTATTGAATGTAAGTGTCACTTGAATGTTAATTTTTATAATTGAGAATTAACGCTGAAATGTTGAATATAGATGCTCCGTCAGATTCATTTATGAAAAAAATATATTATGGAACAAAGATAATATAAAACATAGGGGCATCCAAATGATGTTTTCAAACGCAGCCTAGATAAAGTTTGTCAAAAAGATGTTTCACGCAGTCCTAAAGATGTTGAAGCTCTATTGAGGTATACTATAATTATACATATACTAATATTCAGTGTTCTTGAAAAATCGAAGCAGCAGTTCTTATACGATTGCAGTGTCAAGCATTGGTTGGAGTACGATATTGGATGGCCGCTTAGAAAAATAAGAAAATTAATTCCCAAATGAGGAAAAGAAAGTTTTTTTTTAATTATAATTTTGTCGTGTGTATTTTAAAAATATAATATAATAGTATAACAGTGGTGGTTCTAACCCAGGTCCTCTGAGAGAGTGCAGGGCGCGGGGGGTACTCGTAGGCGCGGGGGAGAAGATGCAGGGGATACTTGTAGACGCGGGGGGAGGGAGGGGAGGCACGGGAAGTCCCGGCGCTATCGGTGATTACCGATATGATGATACATGCCGTCATGTTGTAATGTCTCGTATCATTGGGGACCGCTGCCATCGCCGCTACCCCACATCCCGCCGCTGCCGCCCCCGCCGCCGCCGCGGACCCCACGTCCACTCCAAAGTGCGTTTCGGGCCGCTGCCGCCGTGCGCGTTATCTCATATACATATCATCTTTCTCTCAATGCGCTGCCGTCTTCTATCTTCCTTTTTTTTTTGTCTTTTTATATTTGACATCATTTGACATGTCACGACATATTCTGATGATGATGATGATATCATCAATGCGATTTGATATAAATGCAACGTTGCCAAATAGTGTACATGTCACGTGATCAGATTTTTTACGAACATTCAACATGGTACGCATGTCATAACATGTTCGAGCGGTGATACATAATCAATGTAATGTGACACAAATTTCACGTGACCAAGTAAATGGTATAAAATGAGAAGATTAATTTTAATCTCCGAATTGCGCGTATTTATTTTCATACTTATCATTCATTCTTTTGTATTATGTACATATGGCATAGGATGGCATAGGTTTGATAGGAAATAAAGAAAGTACATAATGATATGAACAAAAAAATTTTTTTATTCATACATTATTACATCGTTTTTTTCGAACGTATTAAAAATTAAAGCCAACCGCTCGCAATCGACAAACTGATGTTTGTCAAAGATGTCACTATCGCATATAGCGTTTTTAAGCACGATGTTGGAGAATCGTGTACTTGACATTAACTGTATCGACGAGTTGGTTCGAAGCGTTACATCTATACATCCATCAAACTCAAACATATGTCGTAGCGTCGTTTTGATCATCATCATGCATACGGACGAAGAATCGAGACGTGCGAGCGTAGTATCATTCAGCATGCAAACGCTAACGGTTAGCGATCCAACGCTTATAAAATTGTCCTTGTATTGTTTCGCAGCATCTTGTAAATATTTCATCGCTCGTAGAGGCTCTTTCACGTTTCGAAAGACAGCGGCAGTTCATGTCCGCGATGATCTCCCAGGGCAATTTCCACGTAACTCGATGGACCAACGTTGATTCCAATTTCCAAAAATTTATAACCCGTAGTCGTTAGATCGTAACGTCTCAATAAACGCAGTTCGTGATGCTCTATGCTGTGTACATACATAATGTTAAAAACGTTTCTTTTGTGTATAGAATGTTAAAACTTACATATTACTGCAGTCCTTCTTCGTTTTGTACGATGCATTGCTATCTTTAGCGAAGTACATTTTGCAATCGTTCAAACAAGCGAGTATCGCAAGACTAATTACACCCACGTAAATTTCGATGTCTATGGTAAAACTTTTAGAATCGAAGAGGGAGTAACTCTCCCCTCTTTCCAAGAATGGCGAACATGTCACGATACATTTTATCGCGTCTTTCTACGTATTTTCTTTGATCGCGAGTTTATCAATGTTTATGCTTCATGATTTATATTTCGATGGCATCGATGACGTTGATGATGAGTATGTTGGTGACGCCTTTTCTCCCAAGGATCATTCCCAATATCTCGCTTTCTCCTTCGATGGCGGTGGACTTGGAGGACTTGTCGACAACGGACCCCTTCCGCTCGATTGATTTTCGGCGTATATATTTTTTTACTCGGTCTTAACGCTCGTAACTGAAGCTTATAATTGAATGAAAAAAGTCTAATACATTATCTATATACATTGCATATATGTACTGTCAGATCGGACATGTCACGACGCGTTTAACAGAAGTGTCGATGTTTTCGGATACATACATACATACATATATACAAACGTACATACTGTGACATGACGTTTTCCGTCCGTCACAAGGGCCGCATGGCCTGACCGAACAGTGCAGTCTGGCGTCCTGAATCCTCTCACATTTTGGGGGCGGACGCACCTGCGCTTTTTTCTTTCCGCGACTTTTTTTGTTTGCGTACTTTGCGCGTTCCGCGTTGCCGTTTCCGTTTTCCTTTTTTTTGTTATTCCCGTACCGAGGGTCATAAAGGCCGGCGACCCTGCGATCCTGACGGAGTGATGCCACCTCACCGGAGAGAAGAGGAAGAAGAACGACCATGAATGGGAGTCAGGAGATGATCTCTGCTGACGGACCCACCGGGAACGCACGACACCTGACCCCGGGTTGCATGCAGGTGATATCCTTTCTTTACTATTACGCCCTTTTGGTTATCGCAAGGCATTTCTTATCGCACCCTCTTCCAGGCGCAAAGCGGACCGAGAGTTGGTACGGCATGACGGGGAAGGCCACTCTACGCCTCAAGGACGGCGAGAGCCCCGGATAGGCACCTCGAGGCTACGAGGCGACCCGAAAAAGACTCCCGCGATCTCTCGAATTTCGCGCGCCAGGACATGCGACAAGGGCATAACGCGATTCCCGCGATTAGCGGAGCCGCGGAGCCACGCGCCAATCAGGAGCGGTAAGGCCCCTTCGCGGGGATAACGAGCCCTGCGTGCCCTCGGGAGGATTAGCGCTCGGCACTTGTGCTGTGGCCCGCTTGGGGAAAGCACGTGGAAGGACGCAGGACGCGGCGCGCAGGAGCATTTCGGAGACGACTAGGACGAGCACCTGCGGGGAAGTCACGGTGAAACGAGCGTCATAACTGTACAGTCGCCGGTTTCCGGGAGGCGTGGTTCTATCGTAATCCTATCGGGCGTATTACAGTGAGCGCAAGTGGCATTGTCGTACATTAGATTTCCGTGGGATTCGAGAGCGCGTGTCGCCTCCCGGAACGGTCCCTTATCGTCGAGGAGATCTACTGCGTCTGCCAAGACCACAGCCTCGTCATTCGTTGTAAGCTTTTGTCGCGGACCATGTTTTGTATCGTAACGTGTTGAGGTTCCGTACTGTAATATTGTTGCGTATCTTGTCGTTGTGGAAGCCTGTAGTGTAAGATCTGCATGTGTATTAGAGCGTCGGCCCTCTGTGTCGGCTATAGCAATTAATGATAATTCATAGCAATGAGTAGATGATAGCAATTAGTAATTGCGCGTATTCTGGCGTATCGAGATTGTGTAGTGTCGAGTTTGCATATATTCTATTTTTCTCTGAACCTCGGCTGAGCGGCGCGAAGCCCCGCGAGCGCGCACGAAATCACGCCGTGTCCGCGTTACAATCATTGCCGAATTTCATCGTAGCTTAGAAGCGGCGAAGTCTTGTTCGAATAAATTGCGAGAGCATCTCTGTGTGGCGTGAGCTCATGCCGCGAGAATCTAACGAGATTGATACGTCTAGCGTAAAGCTGAGGCCCGTGCAAAGCCGTTGTCGCACTCGATCAGGACTTATCGTCACGATGTTGTCGACAGATGTAAATGCAAGTCGGAGACTTATTCAATATACGTGTTAATTTTTTTATTGTTAATTCTGTGTGCTTTATTGCCGTTCCTGTTCGCCTCTCCAAATGATCCGCTATCTTCGACCACGAACTGCCCCCTTTGCCATTTCCGAGGCTGAGCTACCGGTTGAGAGCCCGTCAACATTCACAGCTTGCTAAAATATTGCGTAGAGGGAATACCGCGCAATTTCGAGAAAGAGTGGCACGCTCACTCGTGCCTGGCGCCCAATTATCGTTTTGTGATTGTGTGTCGCCCTTAAGAGCGGCCGCGTGAAGACGCATTTCTGTCGCGTTACGAGATACAGATTACTAAAGCCATCTATTGGAAAAATAATGGATTTCTTTTTACTACACCTAATATTTTCAATACATTTTGTAACGCGCAATTCTGAACGATGTTGTCCACATCGCATAGTATTAGCAACATCCAGCTTGGTTAAAGCTTCCATGTCTTCGTAAACTGCATCCAAAATGTACATGCGTCCATCTTGATGTACATGCGTTCTCGCTCATCGTCCAAAACAAGTTCCACAGTTCTTCTCGCGTCGCTTAACGTACACGCATCATCTTCAAATGCAGCTGCTGTGATCAGGCGTTTCGCTTTGTTGTACAGGACCATCCCGTTCTCCCATCGCAATCCATGGTGATAAGCAGTCAATCGGGAAGTGCAAGACCTGTCGGATCTTGTCAAAAATTTCCATGGCATGAAACTCGTAAAAATGTAATATGTGAGAACGATCCCCTGTTTCAGTACCACCACTTCCTTCACGATAAATTTCTTGTTAACGATGAATCCTTGCAGATCCACAAACATGAGCATGTTGTCGAGAAGACTGCGGTCGATTGCGGTCGATTACGACGTAACATAGATCTTATACCATATTAGAAGTGCACTTAGATGATTTTGCACACGTTGGTCAATGGATTATACTGAATCACGCCATCGTGTATGATGAAACAATAGGCTGTTATATTTGCGGGTACGTTCTCTTTACATTCAAAATCTAATCGCACGTCCACGGTGCCACTCTTAACCAATTCGTTCTGTCGAGAGCAATCGATGATCACGAACGGATCATTACGTAAAAAAGTTGTAAAGGTGAGACACGGTTCGAGATATTCGTATCCGTAGTAGCCCTTGCAGAAACGCGCGTACAAGTCGTACAAAATCGTACATCTGTTTTTATCAAAATCCAAATTCAAGTCATCGTACGAATAACATTCCGAATTCAGATAGAGTTTCGCATTGATTAATTAGCAGTCATCGAATTGACTTATACGAACATAACGTTTTTTCGACCTGTTTGCATAGCGAAAATAACGTTGCGCGGCTTCTCGAGCTGAATAGTCGTTTTGATGGCACACGAATGTTTGGTTGTGCTCTACAAAAGCGGAAACTCGTATAGATCCCACGAGCGAAAAGCTATGCTCAGATATCATCAGCTCTCCAAAGTAGCATCGACAACTTATTTATCTTGCTCAATAACACATGCGGCATTCGCCACTGTACTTTGAACAATTCGTTCGTTGGCTCTGTCGCTGGATCTCCCGTCAGACAATTTTTGTCGTTGCGCGCTCATATTAAAATCAACTCGTGACGAGCATTGATTACCACACGTTTATAATCTTCGTAAAATCCCAGCAGTACGTAGAGCGGTACACAGAAATTAAAGTATCCGGCTGCAGTAGTCTACGCATCCCAGCCGGCATTCCGTAGAATCACGTTTCTGTCGGATGACCATGCCAATTATGCCCACATTTCTGTTACGGTCAATCTCCACACTATTGAATTCATATCGAATCTCATCGAATATCAACGCGACACAATTATTTCCCAATGCCACGTGAGCACCCTGGATCACTTTGTTCTTCGTCAGTTTTCCCTCGACGTATAGAAAGCTTTCGTACGGCAGTGTGTATAGATCCTGTTGCTGTATGGGTATTCTTATTTCGCCGCTGTACCCAAACGTTGTATTGGCGAACGGGCTGTACATGTGAGTCTCAATCTTGACGATGCGATCGTTGAAGATCTTTAATGTTTAAGATATCAGTCATCTCAAATGTTGTGCACTGCGGATCCCAAAGACTTTATAATGTAACGTTCGACGCGCTGAGTTTCGTTTTCTTCCTGATGCAGCTGGATGAGCGAGTGTTGTCAAGCTGTGACACCGCTTGTAAATCGGCCTTGTAAAGAATGCATTATCTCTGCGTACGCTCCGTTCCGTTCAGCACGAGCATCTCACGCTCACGTTATCACTGTCGCCGTCTACGTGCAATCTACTAACAATGATCTCTTCTTCTCGTAAATCGAGCAATCATCTGTTCTGATCGACGATGCGTATCGTTAAATCCGTAATGCTCCGTGCGATGATCGGCAGGTAAATGATTTGTGTCGGCCTCTCCGATATCTTATATCCTGGCGCCACGCTCGGCGAAAATTCATGTATCGTGTGCGCGCTTTTGCCGTTGCTGTATGCACCCGCGGTCACGTTACACTCTACGTGGATAACGTTTACGTTCATTATGTTGATCGACACGTCCGATTCGTGCCACCTTCGCGGCCGCAGTATACGCTTTAACGAGAATGCCAACAACGATCCAATGCTGTTGGGCTTGCCAAAGTTTATTCTATACGCACATCTAATCTCGTATCTCATCGTGTTGTAGTTTACGCGGAGCGTAATTGGATATTCTCTACCCTCACCATTATCATCATCGGTGTCATTGTTATTGTCACCACGCACTACATCAACAGTTTCAAGTGCGTCACGGTGCAGACGTTTTCATAAAATCGCGGGTTTCAGAAATTCATTTATGTCTCGCACTTCGTACGAACTCTCGGGAATTGTAATTTCCGCGTTGTCTTTGGCGAAATAAAATTTATTATATATGTTTAATAAAAGTTGTTCGATTCGTTCACGTTCAGTATCGTGTAATAAGTCTCAAAAATCGCCAGACTGAGCTCGTAATCTCCGTCACTCAAATCTATGGCGGGGAAGTAATTCGCTGCGAGGACGGTGTTCTTTCCGCTTAGCGTAAGCGTCAACGACATGACGGAAAAAGCGTTCGACTAATATTAAGATTTCACAGCACCTTGTCGAGCTTTTTAAATTCACGCGCGTTTACCATTTGTAGAAACCGCAGTCACATCTGTCCGCAGAAACTCTGATAGGACGTGCGATTGTACTCTATCGTCGTAGCACCGTTCCCGAAATATCGCACCAGTTCCTTGGGCGATCGAAGATTATCGAAACTGTCAAAATACACGACGCGATTGTTCCTCTTCGCGTACGCTACCTAGTGAATACCAGGCCCTGTCGCATCGTCCAGATTCATGATATCGCTTTCGTTGCAACGTCGCTCGTCGGTAACGTGTTACGCATGAAAACGCTTCTAAAATATGATACGCGCATACGTTTCGCGAGCTCATTTAATTGTACATTGGTAGTTGCGCCAGAAGCATTTTTATCGTCTTTTTATCATTTTGTTTTCTTTGCAGCTACGCCCTGTCTACGTTTATATGAGCCGAAATAGTCCGTGTCCATATTTGTACGAAGCGAGATACAGTTCGCGACGCTGTTCCATCGCGCGATTGTGACGTTGCAGCTCTTCGAGCTGTCGTCGCGCGGCTTTGCTGTCGTTTACCGCTTTCACCACGTTCAGCCACTCCGCCGATCAAGGACCCGAGCGCTTTCAACATTGGCAAAAACAGTAACGCACCGCCTCGTTTCGCCGTCGGAAGTATCCACTTTTTCGTCGCCTTTTTCTTCGTCGTCTTCTTCTTCGATTTCGTGCCCGTGCCGATCTTAGTCTTGGCTTTTATCGCTGCCCAGACAGCAGCTGCGGCGCTCTCTCGCTCAGAGCCGAATCTTTCGCAACGACGCGTCCTAGCGCTTTATCGGCGAGTACCTTGTCCGCCGTATGTCTATCGGTGAGATCGTTACTCCGATAATACGCAATGTCATGTTCTCGGCACGCCGCGTCCAGTGGATTTATGTCCGTCACCTCTGGCTAATCGCTTCGTAAGCCGAGTACCAGGACCGTAAAACTGGTAGTCCGGAATATGTAACTTGAAACGAAGCGCGTTTATCGCTTAATTCAGCAGACTTGCCGCGCGACGCCGACGTCGCTACAGTCCTTTATTTTCGATGTAGAACTGTCGATATGCGTCCGCTGCCACGGCTGATTTTAGTGTTCATCGCAGCGACGATAAGCTCGAACCTCCGAATCTGCTTTCACGTGTTCTGGAAGCTTGTCCCAGACGTATTCGATGTAGTCACCGTGCACGCGTAAGAGTACGACCTTCGGTATATATATTGCAACTATTCGGCGCTCAAGTCTCGAACATCGGAAGGATGACACAGTGCGAGATTTTGCTACTGCGCGATTCGCGGATTCGCACGTCTTTAAACAATAATTCGAGAGCGCGTAGCCTTTAGTGTGAGAATGAAATTCGTGCTGCAACCGCTGACGATACGCGTCACAAATTGTAACGCGAAATCGCAAATGATGAAAGACAGCGCGGAGAAGCGCAAGCACGGCGAAATGCTGCCGAGTACTATACGCACGATCATTTGCGGCCCGTCGAATTGTGGTAAAACTAATGTTCTCATAAGTTTGCTCGAGAGTCCAAACGGCGTACGTTTCGAGACCGTGTACGTCTACTCAAAATCACTGCAACAGCCAAAATATCGATATCTCGAAAATTTATTTACGTCTATCGATAAAATCGGCTACTTTACATTTTCCAATAAAGTTTGTCAAAAAGATATTTCATGCGTATAATATTGGACCTTGAATAAGTTCTCGCTGTTTCTTCAAATATAGCAGTAGTGTACTCCGTGCATGGAATTTCGAATGGTAACGTACATACAAGGAAGTACTGTATCTAACTTCACATTTCAGTGTGTGATAGTTCACTTTAGTGTAAACGAAGTAATTTTTTATTAGTTCTGAAAATGTCTATTTTTGTGCCGAATACAGTGTATTTGCGGGGAATTTTATTACACTACTTTATTCAAAAGAAATCTGCAGCTGAAGCGCATAGAATTCTTGTTCAGACTTATGACGACAATGCTCTGTCGGATACGACATGCAGAGACTAGTTTCGACGCTTCAAAAATAATGATTCTGAACTTGAGGATAAAGAACGTTCTGGCGCACCGAAAAATTTTGAAGACAAAGAATTAGAGCAATTACTCGATGAAGACCCATCTCAGACGCTATCAGAACTTGGAAAAATATTACAAGTTGATGCGTCAACTGTTTCAAAACGTTTAAAAGGGTTAGGAATGATCCAGAAGCAAGGACATTGGGTGCCGTATGAATTGAAGCCGAGAGACGTCGAACGACGTTTTGGCACGTGTGAACTACTGCTTCAACGGCAGAAAAGAAAAGGTTTTTTGCCAGTCACCGTATCGTGACTAGCGATGAAAAGTGGATACACTACGATAATCCAAATCGTAGAAAATCGTGGGGTAAGCCCGGCCATGCATCCACATCGTCCGCAAAACCAAATATCCATGGCTCGAAGCTTCTTCTCTGTATTTGGTGGGATCAGCAGGGTGTAATTTATTATGAACTGCTTAAACCGAACGAGACTATCACGGGGGATCGCTATCGACTTCAATTGATGCGTTTGAGTCGAGCCTTAAAAGAAAAACGGCCGCTATACGCGCAAAGACATGACAAAGTGATTTTGTTACATGACAACGCTGGCCTCATGTTGCAAAACCAGTAAAAACCTACCTGGAAACGCTTAAATGGGAAGTTCTAACCCACCCGCTGTATTCACCTGACATAGCTCCTTCCAATTTTCACCTATTCCGTTCGATGGCACATGGCCTAGCTGACCGGCGCTTTCATTCTTACGAAGAAGCTCAAAAATGGATCGATTCTTGGATAGCCTCAAAAGACATGTCGTTTTTCCGACGCGGGATTCATGTACTGCCAGAAAGATGGTCAAAAGTAGTAAAAAGTGATGGGAAGTACTTTCATTAATGTATTTTTTAATGCTCATGTGAAATAAATAACATTCTTTCATTAAAAAAACGCTACGGAATTAATTCCAACACCTAATACATATAATACATATAATACATATATTACGAAGATATCCGCCAATGCCCCCACGGTAACGTTTCCATCCGGGACGACGTATCGTTTGTCGTCGTATGGACTTAGAGCGATTTTCGATTCGGATATCGTGTACACCTTGTGTAATTTAGATCGTATACACGATTGACGGCGAGTCATTTCGTCAATCTCTTCGTTTAAACACTGCGTGTAATTATCAAACGTTATCGTTCACGCTACGACGTTATTCTTTATGCCTTTCGCCTTTTTAATGTCCTTGCCATCCACTCTCACCGCGTGCATCTTCGCTCTGAGTCCAACATATTCGGTCATTAATACATCGTTATTCTCGTCCTTTATCAGGCCGAGTATTTTTTTTCGTTAGAGGCACACCGTACATATTGTCTACCGGATAATCGCTCGTGTCGAATCTAGCGATATCGCGTTTCATAATCTCTTAAACATCGTCGCATTCTATAATATATAGTAAATAAAACTGTCCGTGTCGATGATCTTGCATTTATCGCGATACATCGGTGACATGGAGAATGAGCGAATTGTAGCACCCGGTGGATCTTTATTACGCAAAAACCGTGACGAGTACGAGCTGCAGATTGCGATAATGGATGACGCTGCTTATCATACAACTATCGCTAGAAGTTTATTTTCGCGCTTGCCGGGCGGTTTATCGCGCGTTGGACAGAAAGATAGGTTAGTGTGTCGGTCGTATAGATGCTGCGGATACTCGAGATCGACCTCGAGAATATAATCGATAGGTGATTTCGGAGCGATCGCGCTCACATCAAAGTTTGCAGCGTCTTCAACCCATCAAAACCCGGCGTATGATAACACATCGCCCATCCGTACAGATTATTTACATAGTAATACATCAAGTACGACGACGGTTTCTATGGATCGAACGAATACATGTACTTGTTATTAGCTTGTGCGTATTTGCTGGAGCATTGGTTGAGGTCGCCGCGTATACCACGCTCGATGAACATGACCATATCAATGTCGATGAGCAACTCGAATCTTACGCGTGTATATTTCAACATGACATCGTCCCACGTGAAACCTGGTAATGTATAATAATGCGCGGGATCGAGACAGTAACTCGCAACGCAACTATTGCAGAAATTTTTGAAAATGTCGACTAATAACAAGACATTCGTTTTCAAGTACAGATCACTGTACTTGCCGAGCGTTCGGATGGAGAATCGCTTCTAGATGTTTGCGGCGTAAGCGTAATCGCTCACGGATACTGTGTCGCCTGTCAACTGAAAAATAATTCGCGCGGTGGTAAGCGCGTATCCTGCAATTTTTCGACGCAATCAATGTACTCGTACGGAAAGACACCTTTTCGTGTGAGTAATTTAAATTCTTTGTCTGAAAATGTTGGAAATTCGGAACGTACAATTTTTAATTTATCTTTGTCGAGATACGATGCCAATTTATCAAGGCTTGCATTTAAAAATTTGAAAGAATCAGTGAACCTTAATTTTACACAATTCTTCTGAAAATTCTTTTCATTTTTGTCTTTGGTACTATCGACATGTTTAGTAAACAAAATATATTTTTCTTTGGTTATTGGTAATACATCTACATGTCCATCGTACGCGGTAGCAATTTCCTTAATTATAAAATGCGCATCGTAGCCTGATAAATTGTGAAATACGACTGGAAAATATGAATTAATTTTTATAATTTAAATTATAATTCTCTCGAATACGCTGGACCGCGGTATCTACTAGTGAGATGACAATGATCGCGGACCCGCGTATCGTCCGGTTTCTCGCAGACGTGACAACGCGTCGCGCTACGGTAAGCTTCCCATTGCTGTTTAGATAACTTTTCCGTGGGCACATTGGCGTATACGATATTTTTCACATATTGTGCCAAATTATTGAGTTGCCGCTCGAACCACGCTATACGTCTTCATCGCGACGGAAGATATGACGATAATGTGTCATCATACGCGCATCGCACTATTAGCATAGTAGCCTATGCTAAACGCTTCATGCTGTTGATACGCGTACGACGACGCGTCTTCCTTGTCGGATTCCATCTTCCGTATGACGCATTCCAGATCGGCATAAACGACACTCGTTTCCGATTGTTATAGTTGCCGAATTCGAGCCACCTGTCATCCTCGCTCGGCAGTCGGATGGCACAGTTGTTGATCTTCTGGCTGTCCACTTCGCGATTGCAATTTTTCGCACGAACTGAAGTAATGAAGGCACCTGCAAATAATAAAGAAATTATTTTTCTATTTCTTTTTATTGTTTTGTTATTGGATATTTTTATTATACTTACTGATCACAAAAATATTTCCTGCTCTCGTATCTTTCTGAGCTACAGAGCTACAGAGCGGCGACCACCGACCACGCAAAACATGCATTGTCCGTTGAACAAACATTGATCACCGCTCGATTCGTCGCTATTTCTCGCGGCACTTCGATGTGACATCCCGCGTGCATTGGATTATGCTTATTCACTGTCAAACTGAGGTTTCGCGACAATGCCCACCCGCTGTCGCGTTGCTGGAATTCTTCGAGCGATGCTAGAATAGGCGACGTGTCGCTCGTACCACTCGCGCATATCAGTGCAACGATATATATCAATGTTCTTTGTAATTATGCTCTTATCAGCACGTTTATCCTTCGTCGCAAACTCGTCGTTGATCGCGGTGTTCACTTTTACATTGCCGTGTCTTTCTACAGTGTCTAGCATTGGCTCGAGTACTACATCGCCAGCGCCTTCTAAAAACCGCCGCGGCTCGATGTGATTAGAGTTTATCACCGCACCTGTCACTATACGATTCTCGAACGCGGCGTCGATTTTTTGCCAGACAAGAGATCATTCGTTGCCACTTGCGTACTCGCTATCAATGTGCACGAAACGTCGCTACAATTGCAACTTTACACCCGCGAGTCGCGCGATCTTCGCCACCGCGTTCTTCGAACTGCTCGATGCACTCGTCGCATTGCTACAGCCACGCGAAACACTCCACCAGGGAACGACCTGGCCGCACTGTTCCAGCAGTTCGCGTTCCACTCACTCGTGGTTTTTCATGTCTTTTTTTCACAGTCTTTAGATCATACATTCTTACACGGAGCACTTGCACGTGACTCATTCACACACGTTGCAGCTCCGTTTTACATCTAGAATGTCATAATGTTTTATCACCTTGGTATTATGTTCGTCTACTAAAGTGCACTCTTTATAGTGGTAGCATAATTGATTACGCAAATACAGTAAGTCAAGTAAGAGAGTAGTCGGCCTTACTCAAAGCTAATAAAAGATATCGCCCTAAATCTAACATGAATCCATAGAAGGCACCTTTATCCTTGATGTACTATCAAGATTCAGTTGTCATTGAACTTTCTTAAGAGAATCACATTAATCGCCATGAGTACCAAATACGCATCACGCTATGAAGCTATGTTCCTCTGCACTCACCCGAAAGGTCCAAAAATGTCACAATTAGCGGCTGCTAAATATATGTAAAAGTCGAAATCATTCGTACAGAAGTGGGTGCAGTGATATAATGTAACAAAAAATGTCGATGATTTACTGGAACATGCTCGATATGCAAAGTGGACAAAAAAGACGATAATAAAATAGTGAATCTGTTTTCGTGGAATCCTGGTTTAACACTGCTTCAAGGACAAGCAAATTGAAGCAGAAAAATTTAGATATATCGTACGAAACTATTCAAACCTATCTCAAGGCTAATAACATGAAATGGTGCAACACAGTAAAGAAACCTCTGCTGAATGAAAAACATGTGACGAAACGACTCGTTTGGGCGCGCGAGAACATTGATCGAGACTTTAGCAACGTAATTTTTATTGACAAATGTTCCAAATGGATACGTTGTACCCTCAAATGAGCCTGGTCAACTTCCAGAAATAAAATTGTCGAGCGGACCGTTAAGGTCCATGAAGTAAAGGTGCATCTTTGGGGCTGCTTTTCAAAGCAGGATTTCGGCATTTTATACTTGTTTACTTGCAACCTGAACGCCGAGAAAATGCTCGAAATCTACAAAAAGGCTTTGTTACCGTCTGCCGAACGTTGGTTCATCGACAAAAATGAGGATTGGATTCTGCAGGAGGACAACGATCCCAAACACCACAGCAAGTTCTGAATGGAAACAGCAATCTGGCATAGTTACACTGGATTGGCCGTCGCAGTCGCCCGACGCAAATCCTATCGAAAATGTGTGGGCATACATTAAGCACAAGCTTCGTGGAAAACTCATTTACACTTTAAAGCAGCTATCTCGTGAAATTCGACGGATTTGGAGAACCTTATCGTTAGAATATGCCGTCAATTTGGTCGAAAGCATGTCTCGAAAATGGCAATTATCGATGCAGGCAATTATCGATGCCGATGGTGACTAGTCGCATTACTAAGTAATTGCATCTTTGATTTGAGTACTATACATATATGCATGTAAAAATTTTATTTAATACATTTTTTTATAAATTAACTCGACCACGCTCTTACTTGACTTACTGTACTTATCACACAAGTCACGAAACACTTTTTTAATAGGATTCTCCTCATGATCGTAGTATGGCATCACTAACTTGTCCGTTATCATCACTTCAACGCACTTCTTACCACCCGCAAGAATCTTAATACTAGCCTGTAGCTATATTGAATCTTTTGTTTACTTTTCATTGAGTGATAACACTGTTCTTTTATTTAACCAAAAACTTTGTACCAAAATCTCTTTTTGAAATCAATGTGCACCGTTTTGTCTCCTAACCGTCCAAACCAATATTCTTTTTTATCATCGTTATCGTCATTGATGATGACTCCCTGTTTCATACGTGTACCTGTTTCTCGATCGTGTAAGAACTGCACCGGCAATATTCGCACATCTTTGTCTCTCCTCCGCGGATCACAGTCTTCAGGTTTTTGCATTCATTTTTTTTTAATGTGTGCAAAATGAGCACATACTGCACGAGAATATAATGTACAAAGGCAGTCTGCAATTCTTGCACGACCTACCGTCTAGTCTACCGAAAGAACTGATCTCCTGCTCTTTGACATGATACATTCCATCGTTAATATCAACTATACGAATCATGCATGATGTACATATGGTTAAAGAATCACCCGTTATATAATAATTGTAGATCACACAGTGCTTAATACGAGCGTTCAACGTACGAATTTCTGGAGACGACACGAATTTTTCTACGCGATCCATTTCAATATTCGTTCATATCACTAGCACATCCACTATCGTCGGATAGCATTTTTTTGTCGGACAACTCTTGGTCCATTATATTCTCAAAGTCTACTTCTATTTCATCAAATACTTCAAACACTTCATCTCTAATATTTGCGAACTGTTCCTTATCTACATTTCTAATATATTTTGCTACGTCGATTCTATCCTTAATGTTTCCGATATTCTCAAACTCTATATCGTCCATTATGTTCTCAAATTTTATTTCCATTGCTTCAAATAACTTGTCTGCATTTACACCATCCATTTCCTCAACGTCTGCATGATAGTCAGCCATACTTTTCATTATACTTATTGCGATCAATTCGGTAATCTTTAAAAGCACCAACTGGTGCCGCGCGCTTATAATCCATTATATATTCTATTTGCGACTTCTTTGTCCCTTTGTCTACCTTCCCTATTGGATCGCAGCATCAACGACATGTCACCGATCTCTTCTTAGAAAAAATATTGGCGTCTCTCTCCCTCTTAACGCGTTGCGACGTATCATTGATCTCGCGGATCTTCCTAGATAAATATCATTATCGACGCTTCTGACCTTGAAAGAAAGAACTGTGAGAACGCAATATGATTTCATCATCTATCTCTCATTAATGGCGCTTTGTGTAACAGTCGACACATCGATGATGTGCGACCGATCTCCTAGACAAAAGTTCATATTATAATACCGCGACGCATTTTGAGGTGGGTGTGGCGGTGGGGTCCGCGGCGGCGGCCCCAAACGCACTTTGGAGTGGACGCGGGATTCGCGGCGGCGGCGGAGGTGGCGCTGGCGGCAGTCCCCAATGATACGTGACGTCACAACATGGCGGCATGTATCATCATATCAGTAAACACCGATAGCGCCGGACCTCCCCTCCTTTCCGCCACGCCTTCCCCTCCACGTCTACGAGTACTCCTCGCGCTCCGCATCCCCCTCAAAAGACCAGGGTTAGAACCGCCACTGTTATACTACTAAATATATAGCAAATTAATAATATTATTAGGACCTTGAATAAGTTCTCGCTGTTTCTTCAAAGATGGCAGTAGTAGTACTCCGTGCATGAAATTTCGAATGGTAACGCACATGCAAGGAAGTACTGTATCTAACTTCACATTTCAGTGTGTGATAGTTCACTTTAGTGTAAACAAAGTAATTTTTTATTAGTTCTGAAAATGTCTATTTTTGTGTCGAATAAAGTGTATTTGCGGGGAATTTTATTACACTACTTTATTCAAAAGAAATCTGCAGCTGAAGCGCATAGAATTCTTGTTCAGACTTATGGTGACAATGCTCTGTCGGATACGACATGCAGAGACTGGTTTCGACGCTTCAAAAATAATGATTTTGAACTTGAGGATAAAGAACGTTCTGGCGCACCGAAAAAATTTCAAGACAAAGAATTAGAGCAATTACTCGATGAAGACCCATCTCAGACGCTATCAGAACTTGGAAAAATATTACAAGTTGATGAGTCAACTGTTTCAAAACGTTTAAAAGGGTTAGGAATGATCCAGAAGCAAGGACATTGAGTGCCGTATGAATTGAAGCCGAGAGACGTCGAACGACGTTTTAGAACGTGTGAACTACTGCTTCAACGGCAGAAAAGAAAAGGTTTTTTGCACCGTATCGTGACTGGCGATGAAAAGTGGATACACTACGATAATCCAAAGCGTAGAAAATCGTGGGGTAAGCCCGGCCATGCATCCACATCGTCCGCAAAACCAAATATCCATGGCTCGAAGCTTCTTCTCTGTATTTGGTGGGATCAGCAGGGTGTAATTTATTATGAACTGCTGAAACCGAACGAGACTATCACGGGGGATCGCTATCGACTTCAATTGATGCGTTTGAGTCGTGCCTTAAAAGAAAAACGGCCGCTATACGCGCAAAGACATGACAAAGTGATTTTGTTACATGACAACGCTCGGCCTCATGTTGCAAAACCAGTAAAAACCTACCTGGAAATGCTTAAATGGGAAGTTCTACCCCACCCGCTGTATTCACCTGACATAGCTCCTTCCGATTTTCACCTATTCCGTTCGATGGCACATGGCCTAGCTGACCGGCGCTTTTATTCTTACGAAGAAGTTCAAAAATGGATCGATTCTTGGATAGCCTCAAAAGACATGTCGTTTTTCCGACGCGGGATTCATGTACTGCCAGAAAGATGGGAGAAAGTGGTCTCTAGTGATGGGCAATACTTTAAATAAAATGTTTGTTTTCCTTATATTTTAAATACAAGTTTCTATTTTGTAAAAAAACAGCGAGAACTTATTCAAGGTCCTAATATTTTAGGAATACAACAGATTTAATTAATTTTATATAATAAAACCATTTATTTTGATGATTTTCTTTGATCGTTAACCTTTAATTGACTGTAACCTTCAATTGACGGTCCGAAATTACACCCAAATTTTAACGTTTTTAAAGTATTTAACACCCAAATTTGAGTGTTCTTTTTGAGTGTTTAAGGGGATGCTAGAGCGAAGGTTGAAATAAATCAAGGTTGATATTATAGGTTTTTATTTCCAATGTATAAGATGCTTACGCCCTCTGAGTTAATATGATCATGCAGGAAATTCGATCCATTAATTATCGATATTTTTATTCCGTTTTCTACATTACCATCTTAGCAGGGACGTGTATTAGGGTCGGTTCCACAAATGTAAAATTTATTTTGGAAAATTTCCCAATTTTAGAATTGAGAAAAAAATAAACCCTAATTGAAGTTAATCTTATATTTGTAGAATCGGACCTTAGAAATACAATTGTATTATGTACACATGCAGTGTAGGCAGTGTTCCAATATATATCACCAGTATTAAAAATCTGTAATATACATAAAGTACAGATTTTTAACTTTAATAGCTATATCGATACGAAGCCGTAGTAGCACTTTTTCCTTACGTCCAATGTCATTTTAGGTAATAATAATATAATATCAATAAATGAATACGACATTGCACATACATAATGTAATTCTTTTTCATGAATATCCATATATATATAATGAGTATATCTGTACACATAAAATGAGAATTTCTCAGAGAATTCGTAATTTGATTATCTTTTTAAGATGTCTGATCATCTGCGTTTGATTCTCGTTAGCTTTAATTTATGTTAGTTGTATGTATATTCTGATATTGAAAATATATAAGCATATATCACTAATATCTGTATATTTGACCATAAAAAAACATATCTCTTTTTATTTTATCAACGTAGAAAAAAATGATCAGTACACCTTTTTGTTATACGTAACAAAAAGAGATGAAGTAGCTACACACGTACGTGAATATGAATTAGAAATATATTTTATGTTTTGTAATGTGAGTACATCATAATGCACATAAAATATAATTCTAATATTCACTAATGTGTCTATATTATATCTGCATGAAAAGCTAAGTATGAGTAACTTCTATCTCTCTTTTATGGACCTTCTACAATAAGCCATTAGTTACAAATCAGAAGTCAAAAGCTAAAAATTGATCAATCACAGTCA
>JAANIA010002897.1:637963-653679 GCA_017607525.1 Pseudoatta argentina
CCCTCCTTTCTTAGTAGAACCAGTTTTGCCCTTTTCCATGTTTTCAGGAAGATACCTTGTTTCAGGCATTCTGTGAATGTCCCTCTCAGACTCTCTCCAAGGCCAGCTCTGCAGGCTGCTATTGCCCAGATTCTGCTGTGGACTCCGCTCGGTTCGGGAGCTGCGTTCCGAGACATCATCTTTTTGATGGCCCCTTTTAACTCTTCTTCGGTAACCTCAAAGTTTTCTTTTCAGGATCCGTATCCGTTATCCGGGAGTGGAGCCTCGACCCAATTGTGAATCTCGTCACCGGGCAGTGGAAAGAGGGTCGTCAGTACCTCCTCCAAGAGAGACGGCTCCAAGGCCTCTGTCCGTGGTGGTGCCTATCTCTTCAGCTTGTTCGGCACCAATAGGTAAGGTAAGCCCCATGGGTTCTCATCCAGAGATAGGACCAGTTCTTTCCACGATTCATCCTTGGCCTTATTAATGGCCACTCTGAGCTCTTTCTTGGCTTGCCTGTAGTGTTCCACTGGCCTCTATCTTTTCGGGATCGCTTCGACCTCTACGCGCCCTCTTCATTCTTTTCCTGGCCCGCATGGCAGCGTGTCTTAGAGTCGCGATAGAGTCGCTCCACCATTACATTGCTTTTTTGGGTCGCTGGGTGGCCCTGGGCATTGCCATGTCACACGCTCGAACTGGCATGCTCTGTGTTTCCGCAACTTGGCCGTCCAGGTCTTTCTCCGCGCCGGTTGTAGTCCAGAGTCCGGCGAGAACCGCCGCTTCCAGTATGTCCTCATTTAGTTGTTTGAGGCTCCATCTTTGCAGTCTAGTTTGAGCGCGCTTTGCGATCTGCACTGGGGTTTCCCGCAGGACTACCTCTATGTAGAGGTGATCCGAGTGCATCTCCTCTTCGAGTATTTTCCAGCTCGTGATCTTTGGGACCGCCGACCGCCCACGTGATATCTACAGCGGATTCCCCTGTCGTTCTTACGAGTGTGTTCGCTCCTCCCTGATTCAGGCAGCAGAGCCCTACAGCCGTAGCCCATTCTTCGAGGAGACTCCCTTTCACAT
Organism: Pseudoatta argentina; assembly: GCA_017607525.1. Lineage (NCBI taxonomy): Eukaryota > Metazoa > Arthropoda > Insecta > Hymenoptera > Formicidae > Pseudoatta > Pseudoatta argentina. The sequence continues at coordinate 639,014 of JAANIA010002897.1, forward strand.
CGATATGGGCGGGGCCCCAGAGCGGGGATTTTGCATTGAAGTTTCCAGCGAGGATAATTGGTCCGCCGGATAGTCTGCCCAGGCATGCCTCCAGCAGCTCGAGTCTCTCCTCAAATCGAGAGACATCGAAACTCGGAGATATACAGGTGCCGATTATACGCATATTTCCCCATTTCACAGCCACGTACCCCTCACCAGCTTCTATTGGGGTAGGGACTCCCTCGTCTGCCTCCAGGTTATGGCCACTGAGCCCAATTTATCTCCCATCCAGTGCGGATGATTCACTGGAACTCTATATGGTTCCGAAATAACGGCCAATCCACATTTACGTTCCGCCATCGTTTGCAGGATTAAGTCCTGCGCGACGCGGGCATGGTTGAGGTTCGCCTGGAGCAGTTTATTAGGCATTGTCATTCTTCTAGGTCTCTCCTTCCGAGACACTTATACACATGGAACATTCCCAATTTACAGGTTCTTCCCGTCCATCTTCTGTCTGCGGGCTGCAGGCCTGTCTGGTTTGAGATTTATTCTCTTCCACGTGCTCGATATTGCCGAAGGGATCCCTCTGCACAGGCACCTTTGGTGGTGTGACCCTTGCGCTCTCCCTCAGCTTTTCCGTAGGGGCACTGTCCCTTCTATTCTCCCTTTGTGGGAGCGGCGCCTCTATCTCCACCTCCATTCTTTCCTCATTCCTACTTATCCTCGGGACCGTAGTGCTGGGAGGGATTTTGCCTCTCCTCTTTGGAGGATTACACGCCTTTCCCCCTATCCTGTGGCTCGATGGTAGGCCAGCGTCTGCGCAAAGTGGGCAGTTGACAGATCCATCACATTCGATGGCTCTGTGTCCATGCGATCCACATCGGTAGCAGCTGAGAGTCCTGTCTATCTCGCTTCGACATTCCGCCCTCACGTGCCCTTTTTCTAAACATCTGTAGCATTGTAGGGGCCGATCCGGCAGAAGTTCGATCCTCGTGGACGTCCATCCCATCCTGATTTTCCTCAGCCGTGCAACCTTGATGGCTGCCACTAAGGGGCATTTGGCCCATACCGTACCCAGTCCGTTCGGGGCTCTCTTGATGGGACCCACCTTTATGTCATCGGCGTTGCAACCACCTTCCTTGGCTACTACGCTGGCTACCTCCTGTTGGGACACCGAGTCTTCAATGTCCCTTATTCTTATTTCAGCCGTTTTTACAGGTCGGGAAATGCGGACTCCATCCTTGTCCGCCAGTACCTCCCGTAGCTTGGTGGCTAACGAATCCGCCTGAGCCGCCCCGGCGGGGCCCGGTATTTCCAATAGGAATGCTCCCGTACGGACTTTCCTTGGGCGGATCTCTTTAATGCCGATTTTCTCGACATCGATCCTCTCTCGAGCAGTGCGGAGTATCTCCGCGTAACTAATGTAACCGTTGTTGGATATTTGTACAGCGGCGGTGCATGGCGGCCTTTTCGTTACCGTTCTGCTCTGCGGTTTAACTGGTGCTTTCTCTTCCATTCCCTTTGGTGCCGGGGTGTTTGCGAGGCCTTCTTCTTCTCTTTCCTTCCCAGTACCTGCGTCCAGGGTACCTGTGCTGGGGTTCTCTCGTCCTATTTCGCTCGGGAAGAGGTCTTTTCTCCTTATTCTCCAGTGGGAGGACTGAGACCTCCTTCTCCTTAGCTTTCACTCCTACTGGCCTAGGAGGTACATCCCGGATTTTAGTCCTAACATTCGGCCCTTTAGTTTTAATGGATGTTGCAGGTGGGGGGATATTGATTGGATTTTTCCCACTTCCCACCCCCAATTCCTTCAGGACACCGATTACTGTGTCCCTAATGATGTCCGAACGAGACCCCTTGGTGGTACTTTTGGTATCATCCTTTCGATCTGGGACTTTAGGTGCCTTCTTCTTCTTTTCCTTAGGGCCCTCATCCTTGCTGATCCTGGAGCGCAGTTCCTTGATCTCCTGATTAGTGAGCATTCTGTCCTCCAGAATCCGGACCTTACCCTGTATAGCCGGTGGTATAGTGGGGGGCCACTCCTCCCTCGGAGGCAAGGCTATCTTTTGTACCTTGTCCCCGTCGTCCATCTCCTCTTCGATCTCCATCGGGGTTGCCTGGAGTCTCCTGTTTTTGTTCTCCTTGCTGGGTCTTAGTTTCGTCCTTCCCGGATCTTTGTCCCTTCCTTTTAGGGCATCCAACTCAGCCAGGTATCTGTCCGCTTTGTCTATTACCTCCTTTAGCTTCTTGCGGTTTTCCTCCCTTTCTAGCCTTGTTTTCTCCTTCAAATCCTCAAGCTGTCTGCTGAGGATTTGTATATGCTCATCCCTGGCCTCCCTCAGTGACTTCTCGGCCCGAGCACGGAGCACTTCCATGCATCCGAGTGTAGCGGCTGCAGCCATTTTAAGAGACTTTTGATACGTCCCCTTCAAATTGGAGGATGTCTTGGCAATTCGCATTATTTCCGTCTGGTATTCCTGTGCCTTTTTGCCAAGTCCACGTTTGGCTTGTCCTCCACCTCTTCCCTCAGTTTGTCAAGATCGAGCTTCGATTTTTTGAGGAACTCGCTGCCCGATAGGCCTCGAATCATCTCCTCTCTGGCCAGTTGGAGGCTCTTCTCCTTTTCTTCGTTGGCCATTCTCATTGCCTCCCTCCTGCTTATGTAAAACTCTGTTGTGTTCCAGGGTTTCGGTGTAGCTTGGCTAAGTGATCTTTCCGCTTTTCTCTTCCTACTGGCTTCTGTAAGAGCCTGACTGTCCTGTGTGTCACAGTCACTATCAATCATTGGGATTTTGTCGGGAGGTACCCCAGAATCCAGTACGTCCTCGTTATCATCGGCCTTTTGGAAAAAGGAGTCTGATGGCTTTTTCCCACTACTTCTTACCTCTTCCGAAACCGAGGTGTCCTTCCTCGGTCTGGGTTGGTTTCTGCTACGGGCCCTAGTAACACGGAATCCCTTGGTGAACCGAGGGCCCGGGCGCACTGTTGTTGGCCGTATCCTCGGAATGGAAGGTCCTCTCTCTCCCGACGGACCCGGCACTGGCGAGCTCTCCGGACGGTCCTCTGACGGTGGAGAGCCGATACCACCTCTCAATCGCAAACTATCCACGCCGTGCGCAGAATCTTCCTCATAGATGAAGAGTTCCTCATCCTCTTCCGAATTTGGGTCGTAGCTAGCCCTATCGGGACCCTCTAGGAGTTCTTTCCCCTCGCTGTCCCACTCCAGCTGGATGGAGCCTGACTCGGTGTCAGATCCCACCACGCTGCGATCGTCCTCTGTTTCACTGCTCGATTCTCCCGTCGAGCAATACTGTTCCTCGTTTTGCATCGATTTTAATTGTTGTTAATACATCGTAGAAAAACCCCATCCCCGCGTCGGCTCCGCCAGCCAGGGTGTACCTTCACCCCACTCCCAAATAAGTTCAGGAGAGGGGCCCCCAAATTCCTTCGGGGAGCTGGCATATGGCTCTGGTCCCCGGAATCAATCATCGAGGACACTGACCTCCAGCCCCTTACTTACCGCGGACGGGCACAGCCCGCTGCCCACGGCTTTCGGGGGTCCCTCGCCTCCGACCTCAAGGGCACCGATGCGGGTGGCGCCACCCAACGGGGGGCCCCATGGACGGGTCGGGTCACGGAAGCGGCGCCCCTTCCGGACCCTAACCGCCGTGGCGACCAGCACGTCCACCATGGGGCTATATGTCCCACGGCGAACAACCACCCACTCGGCGCATTCGCTTCGGAAGAGACGCCGTTGCGGGCGCGCCGAGCTTCGACGAACCGCCCCCGGCCCCGACCTCGGAATATGTCCGAGCGGCCCGAGGGCAAAGGCCGCGTATCCTGCCTCGGAATACGTCCGAGCGGCCCCTCTCCTGAAGGGGCGAGGACCCCGCCACGGAATACGTCCGTGCGGCTCCTCGTCACTCCTCTACGGACAAAGTCCGCATCTCACAAGGGAGCTTCCAGTGCAATGAGCCGAGGCTCTTGGAAGCTCCCCCGCCCATGGCGTGAGCCAGCCCGCAGCCAGGAGCACCCAGCGTACGGGCCGGCTCGCCTGCGGGAGCACCCGCGTCGACCCTTTTGCACGCAAAACCCCGAGGGCACCACCCCACCCCACGAGGGGGGAGGGGAGGGCCCCATAAGGCTCCACGCTCAGTGGGGGTCGAAACCTCACATCACGCACGGGAAGGGAGCAATCCTCCCCCTGACGGTGCCGTGCCACCGGGCGATTGAAGTCAGGGCCGCCAACCTCTACCGACACATTGGGGACCGTCCTAAAATGGGCGAGACCCCCAGAGGTCCCTCTCTCGAGGAGAGAAAGACCCCCTTGGGGTGCCGGACCCGGTGTACAGACTCCTCCCGTCGGGAAGGAGTCCGTACAGGCTGCTCTTAGACCCCCACGTGCCGCAAGCGATCCGTGGGGGAGCCCCCTCACCAAGACAAGGTGGCAGCCCGCGAGGGGGATCCAATATCGTACCTCATCCAACGGTGTTTGACCACTGCAATTGTATGGGAACTGCTGCTTTAATGATCCAAAAATACTGAATGTTAATATATATAACTGTGATATATTTCAATAGAGCTTCAACATCTTTAGGACTGCGTGAAACATCTTTTTGACAAACTTTATCTAGGCAGCGTTTGGAAACATCATCTGTATTATATTATCTTTATTTCACATTGGATAACAAGGATAAAACGATTCACTCGGGAGCACTCGAATGATGTTTTCGATCGCAGCGTAAATAAAGTTTCTCAAAAAGATATTTCATGCGTATAATATTGGACCTTGAATAAGTTCTTGCTGTTTCTTCAAATATAGCAGTAGTAGTACTCCGTGCATGGAATTTCGAATGGTAACGTACATGCAAGGAAGTACTATATCTAACTTCACATTTCAGTGTGTGATAGTTCACTTTAGTGTAAACAAAGTAATTTTTTATTAGTTCTGAAAATGTCTATTTTTGTGCTGAATACAGTGTATTTGCGGGGAATTTTATTACACTACTTTATTCAAAAGAAATCTGCAGCTGAAGCGCATAGAATTCTTGTTCAGACTTATGACGACAATGCTCTGTCGGATACGACATGCAGAGACTGGTTTCGACGCTTCAAAAATAATGATTTTGAACTTGAGGATAAAGAACGTTCTGGCGCACCGAAAAAATTTGAAGACAAAGAATTAGAGCAATTACTCGATGAAGACCCATATCAGACGCTATCAGAACTTGGAAAAATATTACAAGTTGATGAGTCAACTGTTTCAAAACGTTTAAAAGGGTTAGGAATGATCCAGAAGCAAGGACATTGGGTGCCGTATGAATTGAAGCCGAGAGACGTCGAACGACGTTTTGGCACGTGTGAACTACTGCTTCAACGGCAGAAAAGAAAATATTTTTTGCACCGTATCGTGACTGGCGATGAAAAGTGGATACACTACGATAATCCAAAGCGTAGAAAATCGTGGGGTAAGCCCGGCCATGCATCCACATCGTCCGCAAAACCAAATATCCATGGCTCGAAGCTTCTTCTCTGTATTTGGTGGGATTAGCAGGGTGTAATTTATTATGAACTGCTTAAACCGAACGAAACTATCACGGGGGATCGCTATCGACTTCAATTGATGCGTTTGAGTCGAGCCTTAAAAGAAAAACGGCCGCTATACGCGCAAAGACATGACAAAGTGATTTTGTTACATGACAACGCTCGGCCTCATGTTGCAAAACCAGTAAAAACCTGACTGGAAACGCTTAAATGGGAAGTTCTACCCCACCCGCCGTATTCACCTGACATAGCTCCTTCCAATTTTATTCCATCTATTGAGTATCATGAGTAAACCGCGATTGAGTGTTACCATCAAATTCGGTGTATAGTATGGTGTATACACCAAAGCAACACCGAACTATTCGAATTTAATGGTCATACCTAACTGACACTCAACATTGATGATCAACGTTTAACTGACACTTAATATTGAGTGTTTACACCAATGCAACACCGAATATTCATGGTCTCACTCAACTGACACCAAACTGTTAATGCTCAACACTCACCTTTGATAGTAAACACCTAAATTTGAGTGTTAACACAATAAATTGAGGATTTTTTTTCGTAAAAGAACGCAATTATGAATTGTATTCTTTACTTTATTTGGTATGAGGTTTAAATTGACGCTAATTGTTAATATTAAATCTTTTATAGGAATAATATATATATTATATATATATGTATATCATTAAAATTGCTATTATTTATTTAATTTACTATCCGAATTACATGGGATTTAACTTTTCGAGAATTGTTAATATCAAATCTTTTTTACGAATGATATTTAAAATTATGTGGAATTTAATTTGGCGCCAGTTTCGTTGATATAATATCTTTTATACAAATGATACATATCATTAAAGTTAAGTAACAAAAGATAATACAACTTGCGTTTTACTTTTTAATTTGGTAGAATATAACTTGATTAGTTAAGATTGTAGTATCTGGATTGTAGTATCTATTTTAATTTTTCATTTGATACATTAATTTTTTTCGAGGAGTAGTAATTTTTGACAAAGAATTAAAATTGTTATTACTTGAGTTGAAATAAAAAGATCTTCAATAGAGAATAATAATATCTTTAATAAAAATATCTTTGAAGAAAAATTAAAACTACTATTAATTAGGTTGAATATTTAAGTTTTATTCGAAAAGCACATTTTTAGCGCCTCTTTTTACTTTTTTTAAAAAATAATTTTGTACTGATTCTACTAAACATCAAACACAATTAGTCAGTTCCACGGCCAATTAAGTAATTTGCGTTGGTGAAACCGGCCCGAATGATTCTTTGCGAAAAGCATTATATATAAGAAAAAAAACAAGTAATATACAAAATGGACAAATTTTGCCAAAAAAGTGTCTACTCTGGAGTTCGATATCTCTGGAAGTATTAACCGTATTGAGTTCAATTTAAGCTCGTTTTTTTTAGTAAAATGTCTACTTTAAATTATCTTATGTTACTTTTTACTCTCAGATGAACGCAAAACGACGTAAAAGGCAATAACTGAAAAGTACTTATTTTTACCATTTTTTCAAGAAATTTCATTAATTTTCAAACCGTTGTATTTTCGATTCTATTCATAATACAAAGCTCGTTAGAAACTCATTTTGTAAAAAATATCAGCAGCATCAAAAAAACTCTCTTGTTATTTTCGATCTCTTTACGTTTTCAAATTTAATTGAAAAACCAAAAGAAAGATATTATATCTTCCAAGTGCCCCTTTTAATGTTATATAGTTTCAAATTTAGTCTTTTTATACCTCGAACTGTCGATTAAAACAATAAAGTAGTAAATAATTTCTTCCTTTTTAAAACCTTTAGCGACTGGCCTAATAGTATTTGACTAAAAAGTTATTGAAGACACTAATTTTCGGCAATTTTTAGCAATTAATATCTTATTAACTATTGCGAATATTGCAAAATGGTAGAAAAGTTTTCTTCTCTTTGGTTCATTCTGTCCACGTGCAGAAGATTTATCGATATACTTATCAAACATTGTATTTCTACGGAATGGTAAGTCACTTTAAAAAATAACAAGTTATAGTTACTCGTTACCGAATAGAAAAAGTAACAATTAACAAATGGGCGTTTAGGAATCGGCGCTGCAATAATGGGCATTTATTTCGATTGACAATCCTGTATAAATAATATATTTGTCAAACATTTCAGTTAACTTCTAGTCTTCATCAGTGAGAGTATTACTCAAAATGCATAAAAATCTTCATCCTGTGGTTATATTCCAACATCTCCATAACCAGTTAATAAGCTAGATGGTCAACGATATTTTGACCTTAAATATAATAAATGAGTATTAGAGTCAAAAAATATTAAAAAACTTAGAGGAATTGCTGTGGAGATTCACTTTAGGAGTACGTCAAGTACAAATTCTTCAATCTTATATAAAGATTATGCTTTCGCGGATTTTCTCCGTATCCAGATTCATTCTTGGAATGCCAATGTTTTGTGAACCTTGTAGTCCACTTCATCAGGAACAGCCTGATACTGAGCTGTTCCTCCGTTTCTTTTATATTATGCTACTTCTTGGAGTGGTGAGGGGGAAAAAGAGAATTATGAGAGGAGAGGGGGGGGGGGTAAGGGAAATTGATCGGTCTTCAATAACTGGGAGAATGGTTTTCCATATTTTATTTATGTTGTAACCATTATCACTATTTAGATTGTTAGGGCATTTATGTATCTCTATGACTTTTCTATACTTTCTTGGAAAATATGTATGTATGATGTAATGTTGGCTATTGTAGTCATTTTGTCAAACAGTATTTGATGTCCTGTTTCGATGTTGTGTTCTGATAATACTGATTATGTGGCGTGTTTTAGCCTGACATCAAGTTAGTGTTCTTTTATCCGTAGATTAACCATTCTCCCGGTTTTTCCAATGTATTTACCTTGCCCGTAGAAACAAGGTACGAGGACAAGTCAATAAGTTCTTAGAAAATCTGTCAGAGGGATTTGTTATTACTTTTTGACAAGTAGCATCTTTCTGCTGATTACTGTCAAATTTTGAACGGAATTCATCGCGTGGTTTCATTTCTGTAGACGATTAAAGCGAACAACCTTTGTATTTTTTGTAAAATGAAAAGAAACGAGTTTTGTGCAGTGATCAAATATCTACATATGAAAGGTTTAACGCCGAAAGAAATCAAAGCCGAGTTGGATGTTCATAGCATATCTGCACCAGCATTTGCGACTATATACAATTGGGTGAATGAATTTAAACGTGGTCGTACAGTGATGCACCTCGTTCAGGACGTTCAATTGAGGTTGCTACGCCAGAAATCATCAATAAAGTCCACAATATTGTTTTGACTGATCGACGAGTGAAAGTGCGCGAGCTTGTTGAGGCCACAGGCTTATCACATGGCACAGTGATTTCAATTTTGCACGAACAATTGGGTATGAAAAAGCTATCGGCAAGATGAGTGCCGCGTTTGCTCACTGTGGACCATAAGCGCGACCGTGTGACGATTTCAAAACAATGTTTGGAGATGTTTCAACGTAATCCAAATGAATTTCTGCGTCGATTCATTACTGTGGACGAAACATGGATCCATTACTTCACACCTGAGATGAAGGAACAGTCAAAACAATGGACTTCACCAAGTGAACCAGCTCCGAAGAAGGCGACGAATGTGAAGTCGGCCGAGGTTGATGGCCATATTTTTTGGAATGCATGCGGTATAATTCATATCGATTACTTTCCATCGAAGCAAATGATCAATGGCGATTAGCCGCCTTATTGGATTAGCGCTACGCAGCCTTATTGAATCGTTTCAACAACATTAAAGAAAAAACATCCCCATTTGTAGAAGAAGAAAGTGCTCCTCGATCAAGAGAATGCACAGGTTCACACATGCCCGGCAGCGATAGCTAAATTCAACGAATTCCACTACGAATTGCTTCCCTATCCAGCATATTCGTCCAGCAGATTTAGCCACCTGCGACTATTTCCTGTTTCCCAACCTGAAGAAATGGTTCGGAGGAAAGAGATTCACTACCAGAGAGCAGCTCATCGCCGAAACAGAGGCTTATTTTAGGAAGGGTTAGACAAATCATATTATTCGGACGGCTTGAAAAAGTTAGAGAATCGTTGGATCGTGTATCGAGCTGAAAGCAGATTATGTTAAGAAATAAAAATGAATCGATCAAAAAAAAGGAGTTTTACTATGTTTTTCTAAAAACTTATTGACTTGCCCTCGTATTTTGTATACTCCTGCGGAGCTGAGTGGAGGGCTTTGATCTTTAGGATTTCTTAAGATTTTTCGTATCTCTTTGGATGGTTTGAAGATAATTCGGATATTGTGTTTATTTATTATCCTGCTAATCCGATCTATTGTTCTTTTATCATATGGGAGAATGGATAGGAATCTTTCGTCTGGTTGTAGATGAGAGACCTACCGTTGTCTTCGTTGCATGTTTATTGGTTATTTTTGGTTATGTCTTTTTTGTCGCGTCCGTTTTTCTGTAAGCGTCATGATATCTGGATCGTATTACATACGCACAACCCTTAAAAACCCACACACAATCCTCTGAAAGACAAAAACAGAAATACATGAACCTTGTTCCTCATAAAAATCCACAACCTTCTCTACTTAACGTCAAGAACCTATCCAACAAAGATTTGTCTTAAAACACCATATCTGCACTTGCCAAAGGCCCCAACTTCGCAGTGGCATTTAGAAAAATTCCAAAAGAAGAGATTATTAGTCAAATAGAGTCAACCATCTACCGATTCCCATCAGAACAAGCAAATAATATTCGCAAACAGGTAACCAATATTCTTTTCAAACCCCCTCCACTAAACATTACTAGACAAGAGCAAGACCTGAACAGGAACACAAACATCATCGTGCTTCCAGCCGACAAAGGTAACACGACAGTAGTTATGAACATGTCAGACTATAAGAAAAGGATGAAGAACCTTCTCTTGAACAAAGCATACAAAAAGCTTGACAAAGATCCAACTAATACAATCGCACAGAACACCAAGACCCTAGTGGAAAAAAGCAACATTACCAGTCAAACCAAATCAACATTAAAATCTACAACTCCTCTCCCATCAAGACTGTACAGATCAAAAGTACACAAAACAAACATCCCCCCCTCAGACCGATTGTCAGCGCTATAAACTCTTCGACATACAACTTATTCCGCTTCCTAGCACAAACAACATTACATCATACTTTCCAAGTATAGAAAGTATAGAAAAGCCATAGAGATACAAAAACACCATAACAGTCTAAATAGAGATAATGACTACAACATAAATAAAATATGGAAAACCATTCTTTCGGTTATTGAAGACTGACAAATTTCCTCCTCCCTCCCAAAATTCTTTTCTTTCCTCTCACCACTCCAACAAGTAGTGTAATATAAAAGGAACAGCCCAGAAGAACATCTCAGTATCAAGCTGCTTCTCGCGCTGAACTGTAAGATTCACGAAACGTTAGCATTCCAAGAATGAATTTGGACACGGAGAAAACCCGTGAAACGCATAATCTTTATATAAAAAGCACCCGTGGATGCTTCAAGAATATTAACAAATTAGTTCTTACATAATTGTTGTAATAAATTCTTTTCGTGAATTAAAATTTAAGACGACACGACGATAACACAGGCTCACAAAAAAAGTGCTAGGATGGAGATCCAGCTATTCTAATGTAATGTTTTGAGTCGCTGAATATAAATCTGACATCAAAATAAGACCATCCAGGATAAATTGTCAATCTAGAGCAAAAAATGACCCATTTTTTCTCATTTTGATCCATTTTTTTGCTCTAAATTGAAAATTTATCCTGGATTGTCTATTTTAATGTCAGATTTGTATTCAGCAACTCAAAATACATTAGAATAGCTGGATCTCCACCGCAGTATAGAATACTTTTTTTGGGCCTGTGTAATTAAATAAACATAATTTATTTACTTGGACAAACATGTAGACAATTACAAACGAGGATTTCTGAACACGGTGAGCATAATTCTTAATAGAGTTTGCAAGAAACTATAGTTTATTATTAGAAAGATATCGTTTATATTCAGCTACTAGTAATCGGTTTGTCAGAGGGGAGTTGGGAATTTACTTTCGCTTCGGGCGCAAAAAAAAGGTCATAAATATGAGGCTGGAAGGAAAATATTGAGATATGTTAGTTTTTCATATGGCAACGCTGGTCTAACTCCGCACACGGCCAACTCCGCTCGCGCCCCTGTTTCCGTTATTTTTTCAAAATCGACGACCACCAATCATAGTGGACGGATGCTTAGGGGCTTTTTAGTCTCAAATACTATAAGTAGCTAATGTCCAATCGTGTGAAAAGTAGCGATAAGAGTAACTCTAAAATTCATTACAGTTACCAAAAAAAATGTAACTACGTTATTGTTATAGTTACTAAATGTGCACTGTAGGTGATGCGCGAGCTGTCTTGGGGCTTTACAAATGGTCGGAAATTAGTTTTTCAAAAAAGAATTTAAATTAAAAACAAGCAGCTATAAGTATAAATTGTTAGATATTTTTTACGATTTTTTTCTTTCAAATTATTTGGTTTTATATTTCAAAACTTATCAATTTTTTACAATTTTTCAAAAATTTCTTGTTTATGGTTTGGTAAAACATTTTTATACGCATCGAAAAAATATTTTTAGTATTGTTGGAACATATCTAAGTTAAATGCCACAAAACAGATCTCGATATCATTTTTTGTTTCTCCAGAAAAAATTAATAAAGAAGTTACTTTCAAAAAAAACTGTTCTTGCGATTATTTAAAAAATGAAGGGTGAGGGAAAGAAACGGACAACGTAATCGCTTTCAGCACACCAAATCCCACGGAACATCTTTAAAAGTTTAAAGAGTAAAACCCCCTAAATTTTGTCGGCCTGTGTAATTCATATAGGTATTACGTCCAATCCCTAAGATTCTTTTATTTCGATGGAAAAAAGGAATTAGGAGGAGGCCAAGGAAGAACGCAACTAACACCGCTCTTGTGGTTATCGCTCTAAGGCAAGTGCCACAAGTCGAACATGATGTGGGTCAACGTCGATACGCGACGCTATTACCCAATTCGAGATTATGTATTGTGACGTGACGTTTTCCGTCCGTTACAAGGGCCGCATGGCCTGACCGAACGGTGCAGTCTGGCGTCCTGAATCCTCTCTCATTTTTGGGGGGGGGGCGGACGCACCTGCGCTTTTTTTTGTTCTTTCTGCGACATTGTTTGCGTGCCTTACGCGTTCCGCGTTGCCGTTACCGTTTTTCTTTTCCGTGTTGTTTCCGTACCGAGGGTAATAGAGGCCGGCGACTCCTGCGATCCCGACGGAGGGACGCTACCTCACCGGAGGGAAGAGGAGGAAGAACGACCAGAAGTGGGAGCCGAGAGACTACCGATAAGGATGGACCAGCCGGGGGCGCACGACACCTGACCCCGGGTTGCACGCAGGTGATATCCTTCTTTCACTATTACGCCCTTTTGGATTATCGCAGAGCATCTTTTATCGCACCCTCTTCCAGGCGCAAAGCGGATCGAGAGTCAGGCGAATGCCAATACGGCATGACGGGGAAGGCCACTCTACGCCCAAGGACGGCAAGAGCCCCGAATAGGCACCTCGAGGCCACGAGGCGGCCCGGAAGAAACTCCAGAGACCACTCGAATTTCACGCGCCAGGACATGCGACAAGGGCATGACGCGGCTCCCGCGATTAGCGGAGCTGCGGAGCCACACGCCAATCAGGCGCGATAAGGCCCCCTCGCGGGGATAACGAGCCCTGCGCCCGGAAGGATCAGCGCCCGGCACTTGAGCTGTGGCCCGTATAGGGAGAGCACGCGAGAGGAAGAGGGACGTCGGCGGCCTCAGCGCACCCCAAGGTCAATCAGAAACGCACCTGCGAGGGAGATTCGGTGAGACGAGCGTCGCTACTAAAAAGTCGCCGGTTTCCGCGTCCGGGAGGCGTGAGTTTATCGGGATTCGGTCGGGTATAAGCCATTGAGTGCACGTGGCATTGCCGTGCGGTAGATTTCCGGAGGTTTAGAGTACGCGTGTCGCCTCCCGGCACGGCCCTTATCGTCGGGATAATTATAGTGCGTCCGCCAAGGTCACAGCCTCGTCACTCGTGTCGGTTGCTTTGTATCGCGGATCATATGTTACGTCGAATTTCCGCATCGTAATATTGTCGCATATCGTGTCGTCTCGAGCGTCTGTAGAGTAAGATTTGTATGTCTGTTCGGCTCTCTGTGTCATAATCATTAATGACAATTCATAATAGCCGTTGATAATTGGACGTATTCTGTAGTATCGAGACCGTATAGCGTCGAGTTTGCACGTACTCGAGCCGTCTCAGCTGAGCGGCGCGAGGCCCCGCGAGCGCGCACGAGATCACGCCGTGTCCACGCGGCCGTCGTGGCCGAATTTTTTAGCATTTGTGAGGCGATGAAGTATGGTTCGTATAATTCGCGAGAGTATTCCTGTGTGGCGTGAGCTCGTGTCGCGGGAATTTAACAGGGTGGATACGCCTAGCGTAAAACTTCGGGGCTTACGTAGATCAGTTATCGCGCTCAAGTAGAACTTATCGTCTCGACTGTATCGCCAGATGTAATTGGGAGTCGAAGACTCATTTAATATATTTGTTACTTTTGTTATTGTTAATTTGTGTGTATTTTATTCTCGCCCCTATTCGCTCCTCCAGACGCTCTGCTATCCTCGACCACAAACCGCCCCTCTGCCATTTCCAAAACTGAGCTACCGGTTGAGAGCCCGTCGACATTCGCAGCTCATTAAAAAGGCATAAAGAAATCGCGTAATTTCTGGAAAGAGTGGCACGCTCGCTCGTGCCTGGCGCCCAACTATTGTTTGTGATTATATGCCTCTCTTAAGAGCGGCCGCGTGAAGACGCATTTCTGTCACGTTTCGTTTAACGCCACCCGTTATCCGATCGCCTACGAAAATCTTAGCTGTGAATGTGCGTCGAAGTTGCGCCACGCTTGTGAGTGCGGTTGCAGTATCCATCGGTCTTCTTTTAGGTCAAGGAACTTAATCCTTTTGACCAAGGATTGGACCTGTACGATCTGTGTCAAGACGCAGCGCATCAAAAGAGCTAAAATAAAAATTATAAATGCTAAAATAAAATTTAAGTAATCATTT
>JAANIA010002897.1:654169-674742 GCA_017607525.1 Pseudoatta argentina
TCTCTCTCTCTCTCTCTCTCTCTCTCTCTCTCTCTCTCTGGCACACACACACGCATACACACACACACACAAAATTACCTTAAAAAAGTTTGATGACTTCGACATGTTGCAGCTTGAGAAACAAGAAAAACTTCCATCGATCATTGATGGATCACGTACAGCTCCAAACTTTTGTCAGTTAAACTTCCATTCCTCTAACAAGTTTAGAAATCACTCGTTCCCATTGATGCACGCAGATCGAGTAACCAAAATACTTTTTTTCTTATAAAACGCATCACTTCGATATGTTTACGCTCAGCGTACAGCTATTCATTAACTTGAAGAAAACGAAGTATTTTAATGATTACTCAAAAAATTTATTACTGTATCTCTATCAGTTAAGTGTCCGTTTTACTATCGATGGTCCATTTTAATTATTATCAATTAATCATTCGGTGACCGAAAATCACTCGAAGGAAGATAATCACTCGCCGCGTTTATTCGACGATAGCATGCACTCGATTTTAAAAGAGAATCTGTTAGTTAATTATTATAAATCACTATCGATTAATTTCGTCGACTGAATACCACTCGAAGAAAGAAGCACACGATTGTTTACTAATACACGACGCGTTCACTCAACGACAACAAGCTATAGTTGTCAGAACCTTTGAAAAAGGCTTCATCCGATTCTCGAAGACCTTTTTTTCTAGTAGAGTCAGTGTAAAATCATACTATCAACTTAAGACCAACGGCACTGCCTGCTCAGGGAATTTGACAAAGCGGACTTGGCGCCTAACATCTCAACAGTCGACGGCACCTTCTTTGACGGTCTCTCGGACACCTTATTCATCGTTATTGCCAAGTAAGTTTTAATTTTGCTGCAATAGACGGGATAAATCCCTCCTTGTGTGATCCCTCTTTAAAGACGACCAAATTTTTAGTGCGTTCACGCAGTTCTTCCGCTCCTCGTCATCGTTTCCCGAAAGAGGAGAGGAAGGAGATTGGCGGAAGAGTAAACATCAGGTTGAACAAGAGGAATTGAAGGGGTGGTATGCGAGACGGGAAATTCCGCAATTTTATGACGACCAGTTGATGGAATACATGTCTTACTTTATTTCTTTCACTAATGACCGAGTGATAGTCAACATAGTAGGATCCACTTGCCTATTTTTAGTCCCCATACCATCCCTCATTCCCATTGACCCTCTTTCTTTCCAACCATATGACCCTACACAATTTTAATTTCCCCCTCCTCCTTACAAATTCTCCTCACACAAAATAACATCAGTATTACACGCAACTTTCTTTCCACACACACACACACACATGCGCACACACACGCACGCACGCACGCACGCACGCACATACCCTTCCATACATAAATCCATACGCTAACACATTTCAGAATAGAGAATCAAAGGATTGTATTTTTATATTATACTTTTTATACTGAAAAATGTATTACTAAATATTGCTTTTATTATTACTATTAAACTAAACGGTCATTTGTTAATTTGAAGAATCTCTCCTTATATTTATTGTAAGCTCTCCCGCGGTTACTTCGCCCTCTCCCCAGTCACTTGGATTAAGTTCCTTGACCGAAAGCCAGGGCATACGGACATATAGATACATCTGGCGTTAAAGTGCGCCCTCCCGGGGCACTGACCCAGTTTGGGCCCTTTAAATTAAAAGTACCTCCGACTCGTGTGCCCATTTAGCGGAGCACGAGTTGAAGTGTGCACTTCGCCCTCCATTCGACCCCCGGCTTGTTAGGAGCCTCAGGACCAAGCGAAGTACTTCCTGATTTGCGCCGGTCCTTCCCCACGGCTCCCTTGTGATCCATCCGGAGCCTGGACACGATCAAATCGGTCTAATAATTCCGTTCCTGTTGCGTTCGCCTCCTCAGCTCCATGCATGTGAAGCTTGGACATNTCCGGATATACACTTTATAAGTTACAATAACTGTGTGTGTGATACATGTGTCGTTTTTACAGAAATCAATACTAGGAAAAAATACAATAGGTTTCTGTGTGTGTGTGTGTGTGTGTGTGTGTTCATGTATCAAAGGTGAGGAGAGAAACTTCTTATAGATTCGATGAAATGTTTAAGTGATTTAATTGGTATATCTCATCGTAAGATATGTTGTCTTCCGAAGGGACTGGAGAGTGAGAGAGAGCAGAAAGTTCTGAATTTTAGAAATTATCGAGGGTAGGAAAATAGGAGGGAAAAGGAAATTCAAAATCCAAGGAAAGGTCTGAAGGTGTATTGCTAGGAGATTATCGGTTGACTTGTCGGAGGTAGGTCTATTACAAGGACATCGGGGAAGTTTTGATCTCGATATTTTTATAAATGAGTTGACGATGGGCTTGAGGGGAGATAAATTGCCCAGTCTGTATCCGCGTAATAATTGGGATGCTAGCTTTTCTGAGTTTCTCGACCCTGCTTCTCTTGGCCTGCTTCTTGCATCTTGCTGTGTTTATTCCGCCAGACCATCTATTAAAATTTTCTTTCGTTAATGATTATAATTATCCATGATAGATAATTATAAGAATGTAGAAGGAGAAGATAATTCCGAAGGAAAAGGAGATAGATTTTCCAGGAGTTATGATTTGGTTCTAGGGAGAGTAACCATGGGTTAAGCGCTTTATTAAGGGGGTATAACACTTTTTACGGCCAAAATCGATCTCATTTTCAAGATTTTTGTTTACATAAATACAAAGAAGTGCGCAATTCAAAATCGGGTTTTTGGGCTTTTTTATTTACATATAAAGACACTGAACATATTTTTTGTTTTTGAAAAATCATCATGGTTTATAAAATAAACGCCGTCAAAAGAGGCCGCTAGCATCGCGTATGTCTTGCTGGTGTACACGATTGTGGCTGAGTGGAGTGACCTAAAGCAAAAATACAAATTGGTTCTTAATCTGTGATAGTTTGGCTAAGGTAGTACCGGTGGATTTTAAAAAATATCAATTTTTGAGAAAATGGCGCGACTTTGAAAAAAAAAATCAAATTTTCACCTAAAAAAATCTAATGATTCTTTTATAATAATATTATAGGTATTTCTGTGGAAATAATCATAAGCGACATCTAACATACTATCCCAAACTATTAGGAAACCTGAAATACTTGACAAACACAAGAGAAAGGCAGCGAGCTCGATGAGCGCCCCGAGGCCCTCTCCCCGCGCTAGAGGTAACACACAAGCATAGCTGTTTTCGACGTGAAATAAATTCAAGATCGCTTAGGCGTTAATGGGATCATATTCTAGACATCTTAAAGTATCATTTAAGCCAATAAAAAATTTTTGTATTTTTTGAAGCCGCAAAGGTGTTATACCCCCTTAAGTAATTGTGAATATGGAAAAGAAGAATCACTTGAAGCGTTTTATCGCTTAAGTAATTTGTTAGAAGAAAAGATAGGCAGGGTGTGTCTAAGTGGTTAAGAGAGAAAAGATTGAGGAGGAATAAAAAAGCTAGAGAATATTAATGGTCATATAACCTTGACATTAAAGTAACATGAAAAAGAAAAAAAAGAAAATTTATTTTTATTTGCTGAAGATAGTGGCAAAGCCACTAGCGGGAATCCCCGGTGATGTCTCAGTGATGTCTTAGTGATGGCTCTTAACTAAGGATGAAAGGTCTTCAACGTGGACTATTGATTTTTCTTGGATTGCACTGATCTTAAATGTTACTTATGACGCTCGAAAAAATTTTTTATAACTGATTGCGCTTTTCCATATATACAGGGTGTTAGTTAAGTATGATGTCATACTCAACAGAGCGATTCTTTGGTTTATTTCAAATAAAAAAGTCCATATAAACATATGTCCTAAATGGCTTAGTATAGTTTCCGAAATAAAAAAGTTTCAAAATAAGAATCTATTGAAAAAAAGCTAATCTTTGTGAAAAATCGTATGGTAAAAGTCTCTATACACATTGAATGTGATAAAGATATAACTGTTGGTCTTTTTCTAGATGACATAATTACTCACATTCATTGTCCTAGCTATTCTCCTTGTGCTCGTTTCTGGATGTGCTTTGATTTCGTTAAGAACAACTTCCTCTAATACTGGTATTCTAACTGTCTATATATAGACTTTCCAAGATCAATAGTATTCCTTACGAAAGAATTCTTTTCTCGAAGATAGCGATGAATATTCCTAAATGTTTTACGACATAGTAAATTACATTGGGGATATCTTTTTGCATAAATACGCCTTGCTTTGTAAGACCATAGGCAAAGTGCATATCTGCCATTTCGAAATTTGTAAACTTAGGCATGATGAAATCGATTTTAATGGACTGAAACAATTTGGTCCGAAAACATATGTGCAAGCTAACTGACCCGCAGCAACATCAGAACTGAAATTTATTTTTGATTTTGTGACTTTGACTTTGACTTTGTCACTTTTACGGTTGTGCGAATGGTAACTCACGTGAAGCAAGCATATTTATGCAGGAAGATATCTCCAACGCAATTTATCGTATCGTTAAACATTTGCGAACATTCACTTGTATTTCGGAAACTAAGCCATTTAGGACACGTTTATATGGATTTTTTTACTTGAAATAAACCAAATAATCGCTCTATTGAGTATGCCAACATACTTAAATAACCTATATATTTCGGGATGTGATGCAATTCGGTATTTGGACTTTGAATAGGTGATTCATCTCTTTTTTCCTAATTAATTCGAAAGAATAGGACTGGTTAGTGTGTTTTCGTTTTATATGTAAGTCAGAAAATGTGACCAGGCTTATCTGTGAGTCATAGAGCCAATGCACGTGCTTTCAACACCAATAATTATTTTCCTTTAATTGTCTAGTTATTTAAAAATCAAAAATCAATATTCGATCCGCCATGCTACTGATCCCGTGATTGGCATTTGAAAAAAAACAGATTTTTTTCCACGAAAGAAAAGAATCGTGGAGTCGTCAAGACATAACATAGGTATTCGGGAAAATATAATTCATATATAATTATTACATACAATTATATAAAATTATATAAAATTATATATAATTCTATAAAAAATTGACATATTTTATATATTATGCTATTATATATAATTATATTAATAGGACCTTGAATAAGTTCTCGCTGTTTTTTTACAAAATAGAAACTTGTATTTAAAATATAAGGAAAACAAACATTTTATTTAAAGTATTGCCCATCACTAGAGACCACTTTCTCCCATCTTTCTGGCAGTACATGAATCCCGCGTCGGAAAAACGACATGTCTTTTGAGGCTATCCAAGAATCGATCCATTTTTGAGCTTCTTTGTAAGAATGAAAGCGCCGGTCAGCTAGGCCATGTGCCATCGAACGGAATAGGTGAAAATCGGAAGGAGCTATGTCAGGTGAATACGGCGGGTGGGGTAGAACTTCCCATTTAAGCGTTTCCAGGTAGGTTTTTACTGGTTTTGCAACATGAGGCCAAGCGTTGTCATGTAACAAAAACACTTTTTCATGTCTTTGCGCGTATAGCGGCCGTTTTTCTTTTAAGGCTCGACTCAAACGCATCAATTGAAGTCGATAGCGATCCCCCGTGATAGTTCATAATAAATTACACCCTGCTGATCCCACCAAATACAGAGAAGAAGCTTCGAGCCATGGATATTTGGTTTTGCGGACGATGTGGATGCATGGCCGGGCTTACCCCACGATTTTCTACGCTTTGGATTATCGTAGTGTATCCACTTTTCATCGCCAGTCACGATACGGTGACTGGCAAAAAACCTTTTCTTTTCTGCCGTTGAAGCAGTAGTTCTCGGCTTCAATTCATACGGCACCCAATGTCCTTGCTTCTGGATCATTCCTAACCCTTTTAAACGTTTTGAAACAGTTGACTCATCAACTTGTAATATTTTTCCAAGTTCTGATAGCGTCTGAGATGGGTCTTCATCGAGTAATTGCTCTAATTCTTTGTCTTGAAATTTTTTCGGTGCGCCAGAACGTTCTTTATCCTCAAGTTCAAAATCATTATTTTTGAAGCGTCGAAACCAGTCTCTGCATGTCGTATCCGACGGAGCATTGTCACCATAAGTCTGAACAAGAATTCTATGCGCTTCAGCTGCAGATTTCTTTTGAATAAAGTAGTGTAATAAAATTCCCCTCAAATACACTTTATTCGGCACAAAAATAGACATTTTCAGAACTAATAAAAAATTACTTTGTTTACACTAAAGTGAACTATCACACACTGAAATGTGAAGTTAGATACAGTACTTCCTTGCATGTACGTTACCATTGGAAATTCCATGCACGGAGTACTACTACTGCCATCTTTGAAGAAACAGCGAGAACTTATTCAAGTCCAATATAAAATATTGAGAATAAGTTTCGCTTTTTAAATGAAAAAGATGTGTTTATTTAAACAAATCTATATAAGTGAGTTTATTCAAAGTATGCTCCTTCGAAAGCGACAACTTTCTCCCACCTTTCCGGTAATAAATGGATTCCTCGAATGAAAAAATCTGGTTCTTTTGAAGCGATCCATTCATCAAGCCATTTTTTGATAAGAATTGAATCGTTCTGCAGAAAGGGCCAACTGCATGGGTCGGAAAAAATGGAAATCTGAAGGGGTAATGTCCGGTGAATACGGCGGGTGGGGCAGAATTTCTCACTTTCCTTCCAAGTATTTCTTGACCGGTTTTGCAACGTGTGGCCTAGCGTTGTCACGTAACAGAATCAGCTTGTTGTGCCTATTGTCCCATTCCGGTCGTTTTTCTTTCAAAGCTTGGTTTAAACGTATCAATTGTAGCCGATAACGATCGCCAGTGATGGTTTCGGATGGTTTGAGCACCTCATAATATATAATACCTCTTTGATCCTACCAGATGCACAACATAATCTTCGAAGCATGGATATTTCGTTTTGGCGTTGATGGACCTGGTTCACCTGGCATCACCCATGCCTTCAAGCGTTTAGGGTTATCGTAGTAGATCCATTTTTCATTGCCAGTTACGATACGATGTAGAAAACTCTTCCTTTGTTGACGAAGCATCTCGCAGATGACCAAACGTCTTTCCATGTCTCTCTCTTTCAATTTGTATGGCATCCAATTTCCTTCTTTTTGCACCATTCCCATTGCATGTAGACGTTTTCCAACAGTGGATCTATCAACATTTAACTCTTTTGCCAACCTATCGAGCGATAAACACGAATCTTCTTCGAGTAATGCTTGCAATTCTACATCTTCAAATTTTTTCGGTGCACCTTCGCGTTCTTTGTCACACACGTCAAAATCACCACTGTTGAATCGCCAAAACCATTCTTTACAACTAGTTTTCGATGGAGCATGCTCACTATAAATATCTACGAGCAAACGATGCGTTTCCGCAGCACTTTTCTTTAAAATAAAATAATGGAGTAAAACTTTCCGCAAATGTTGCTTTTTTGGAATAAATTCCGACATCTTCAACGCAAAAAAGTTACTCTTTGTTACGCTTCGAACGAATGCCATCTATTGGGCTCAAAAGTTTGGACACACACCTTTCAAAAACATGTCTTGCCGTTCTATCAAACACACGAGCAATGCTACTAACGACATCTTTCTGCAATGGGCGGGAACTTATTCCCATACCCAATATATTTATGAGAGCAATTACAGAAGCTAGGTTTGCATTATTTAATTTTAAGGAACTTGAATTAGGATCCAATTGAAAATCTATTTTGTAATATTCGACAACATGGTATTCAGAATTCCAATATCACTTGCCATCAGTTCACTGCATTAAAAACAGTCGTTTTAAATAAGTTAATCACACCAATGTAAATATGTTGATCGACAGTTGCAAATTGTGAAGACAATTGCAATAATTTAGAAAATTTTTAACATTTTTTGAGAACGGTATATTGCTGTCGAAAACATACAACTCAAAGAAATTTAAACATTCGAAAATATCTAGTCACCTGTTGAATGGGTCAGTTTCGAAGAATTGAACATTGAGGAAAGTCTATCATTGTTATACGTGTCAGGTTACATTCTTAAAAAAGTTAAACTTTCAGAAAATTGTGAATGTTGTCAGAGTGACTTATTTGCGTCGCAATAACAATCATTTATTCACAATGTTCAAAGAATATGGATCAACTGACTCGTTAACATATGCAAGTGATCAGGTCATTACATTAGTACAAAATCTGCACGCCAGGCTGTATCGTTTCTTAGATATGAATGGTCATAAATTGCGATTAGAATCCATTTTTAAGACTGATTTTTACGAAAATTATAACGGTACTTTCTGCGAAGCACACAAATGCGATCGATTAATAGTTGATAAAAGTGTCACGTTTTTAATATTTAAGTACGTCAAAGATCGTAGGAAACTAAAAAAACGAATCTCCGGACACTATGAAAAAATGGAACAGCTAAAATTTACATAATTCGAGTCGAATTCTCTATTCGAATTTTCAATTCAATAGAGAATTGCTATGTACTTTCAAATCCGAATAGATTAATATAGACTAATACCGATCCACGCAAGAAATATATATTTTAACGAATAAGTATGACCGTGTAAATGCTAAGCATAAATATAAAGAACGCTAATAATCGATCAAAGTTAGATATTATAAATACAATACAAATTCTTAATTTTTTAAATTTAATTATCTCAGATGTGACTGTGCGCCGAAACGTTCGGACATTAATCACAATTGATCTGAGGTGTTAATAATATAAATACGATAATTTTCGGAATAAGTTCTTTACTAAATTAATTTAGAGAAGATTATTTCATGTATAGGAATGTCCGAATGTTTCGGCGCCTTATCGTATTTATATTATTAACATCTCAGATCGATTGTGATTAATGTCCGGAAGTTTCGGCGCACAGTCACATCTAAAATAATTAAATTTAAAAAATTAAGAATTTGTATTGTATTCATAACATTGTATTATTGTATTGTATTCTAACTTTGACCAATTATTGGCATTCTTTATATTGTAAGTTTTAATTTTTTTTTCATTTTCTTAATAAAAAAAATGGTTTTTGAATTTTGAAATTGATGCATTCTTAGATTTTTGGTTTTACTTTTACGTTTGTTGCACATATTATTTGCACATTAATTCATTCAATTTGTAAGATTTTATTTTTTTTGTCATGTAATTTGTAAGATTTTCTTTATTGTTGTACAATGACTTCGACAAGCCAAAGTATTAGGTACAATTGCGAAAAAAAAAAATGTCTGGACTATCTGGTTTCGTTCGTATAAAGACTGACTTGTTATGTAATTTGTAAGATTACATACAGTTTTATTTACAAATGTATACTCTCTTTAAGGATTGTTGGAAATAGAAAAATCTAACATTTATTGATATGTTAAAAAACAGTTAAAAATATATTATTTTCCAACAAAAATGCTGTCTTTTTGTGTTACATCATTCATGTATATAAGTATTTATGCTATTTACTTAGATTTTGATTTTTATTTAAATATTTATATCATTCTTACTGCAAAAAGCAACGAAACTTAAAATTCATTTTTTCTAGCTTGCATTTTCTGCGAGTTTAAAAATAAGCCTTTTTTTGCTTTACATTACACTTAGAAATACATATTCTTTAAGGCACACAATCAAAGGAATAAGGAATAAGAAACAGAATAAGAATTTAACTTATCAGAAACTATGTATTTCATAGTAGGGTAAAATCGCCTAATATGAGATACCTATTTTTAAAGACTTGTAATTTAATTTTCAACCTTAACTTTTATTTTCGTGTCAATTTTATGAGAAATATATTCAAGATTTACCACCTAAAGTTAGCGATCGATAGTAGCTATACTTTGTTATATGTAAAATTTTTTATCGAAAGTGTTGATTTTCATTCAAAAAATGGGTTCCTAATATGAGATACAAGAGTTTTCTTGTATGAGATGATATCTCATAACAGAAAACTAAGGAAAAAATAAAGATAAGCTTTTTATGCATGCTTTTATTATATTACAAAATAGGAACAAAGAAATGTGTATGTGAGTAATTTTAACAATAGAATCGTCATTTTTAACATTTCGTTCAATAATATGATTTGAGATATTGAATCGTTTAGAATGCTTTCATATAACTAGGAATGCCTTGAGTATCTCATATTACGACACTTTCATGCCTTGTGGTTTCATGATCACCAAATCTAATCTTTACAGTTAAACAAATCATTATATCACGTGTTTTCCTATTAATACGACCTTACTCTATCACTGTATACAGACTTTATTACCAAATATTTATTTATTATATAATAAAACAAGATGTGAAGACTAACCTCAATAAAATTCGACATCCAATTCCAAAAATCTTTATTCACAACTACTACACGCATGATCTAATAATAAGTTTTCTACTAAATATGTTTCACTCTATGAGTAACAAATTTACAATCAATCACATGCGCTTATTAGTTTAGCAGAAATCCCGCTATCTCATAACCTATCCCATAATAGACGACCTTACCCTATGTAACATGATTTGTGATAAATTGAAATTCTTATTCTTTTTCCTGCTTCTTATTCCTTTGATTGTGCGCAGTCCCTTATGAATGAGTAGATCTATATATTAACGGACTAAACTGAGTAGAAAAGTCCTTTACCATTTTGCAATGCTCGCAATAATTAACGAGATATTAGCTGCTTTTCATTTACACTGATTCTCAGATAATTCTCACTTGTGACGTCATAATTCAGTTGAGTGCACTTTCCTTTTACACCTGAAAAGTGAGATTCAACTGAGTTTTCCCCTAAAATATGCACGCTTGAGACCGTGCGCTTTATCGAGTCTTGTAGACTCACATGAACGATGAGTCTATAGTCAGAGGTTATGGACCTATGTATACTTAATAACTTTTTCATCGAAAAAAGCAAGTAAGAATAAAATGATAAAAGAATTGTAATTTTTGATAGTAATATCGGTGATTATTGAGAATAAGAGCCTAACCTTCGATTTCCATGAAATTATTCTCATTCGACGCGCGACCGATCCAAAACGTTTTTTCATCCAGATTCTTTCATTCCGTGCAAAAAAAACGCATCAAATGAGCCTAATTTCATCGAAGGTGAAGGTCTGTATTCTAAATAATTATCAAATAATCTTGTAAATAATTGTTTTAATTATGTTGTATCTTTTACTGCGAATAACAAATGGATGGATTACCAATAAAAATAGTGATTTCTATGTGGAAGACACCGGTAAGTATATTTGCAAAATAAATGATGTAAAATATTCTCATTCTGTTAATATATTTCAGAGCAAAACTGCAGAATATGGGTTCCAAATAATTTAATAGGATTTACCCAAAACAATGAATCATATTTTAAAAATCAAGAAAATAATGACATTATATAGCCTATAAAAATTGTTGACATAAGCCACGAATTTATAAAAAGCAATGTGAGTATAGTTGAAAATTCAAATGAAAAATTAGTCCAAGGAACAAGTAATGTGAGCTCACTTGTAAATAACGAAAATTCAATCCAGTTGGAAGGAAATAGTGTAATTGTTACTGAAAATTTACACTACTCAAACGCAAAAGAAAAAAACATTTGATCTGTACATGAAACCCGTGCCTTGATAAGAGCTATAGAAGCACGTTATGACGATATGCATCATGTACAAAAAAGAAAAACTTTTTATTATTAGCGAAGAACTTGGAAGTCAAAATATTAAAGTAAGTGAAACAATATTATATATTTAATAATTATTAAAAATGCAATTAAAATAATAGCAAAATAAAATAATTTATAATAATTAAAAAATTATTTTCTTTAATTGTTCTTGTGCTTTTAAACAATTGTTTAATGAGCGTTTAATATATTCATATTATTTTAAACATAATAATAAAAATATTTTCTTTAGTTCTCCGAATTTGCATACAAAAAGTGGCTTAATTTAGTACGTACGTATAAAAATATGAAAGATATAAAATCTAGAACGGGAAGAGGTCCTGTAAAATTCACTTTTTATGACAGATTGGATGAGTTATTCGGTAAATCACCATCGAATGCAAGTTCACATTCATTAGATGTTGACGAATTGCAATCAAAGTACTGAAGTCGAATATGGAACATCAACACCGAAATCTGACAGCAGTTTAGATACAGCTTTGTTCTATTTCATCTTGTGAAAAAAAAGAAAAAAATCCATCAATGGAACTAGTAAAAGTAAAACAGACTACACAAAAAAATAAATATCTTGAATGTTTATTTGTTTTGCTTATTTATTTTTATTTTGCTTTAAATAAAATCTAAAAATAGATTTAAAAAAATTATTCTTTGTTCATTAATAAACTAATTTTTATTTTAAAATGAAATGTTTTATTTGCAGTTTATTTTTATTGAGCATACATACTTAAACAAACATTTTCGCAAAAATTTCTTCTCTTCTGAAATAATTTTCATCTATATCACTTCTGCTGCATCTATCATATTTTCATTACCCTCATTCTCATCGATATCAAATTCGTCTTGGTTGTCTATACAAATATTATGTAGCACAGCAGCCACAATACATTTTACAACAAATGTTAAATCATTATTGTCAAAAAATTTTAATCTTCGAAATCTTCCTTTTAATAATCCAAAAGCGTTTTCAATTACGATTCTAATTGCAGCATGACGATAATTAAATATTTTTTTATTTTATTATAAGTTAAATTGCTATTGTCTTTAAATGGATAAATCAATCTGTCCAAACAAAGATACATTGAATCTCCTAATAAGAAATTCTTATCGAAGAATCCATGTATATCCTTTCTGTATAAAGACGATTTTTTTAAAAGGCGACTGTCATGAATGGATCCTGGTTCACCACAAAAAAAACTAATAAATTTTTTCTGATGATCACACACTCTTTGTATAAGAAGATTATTTTCTCCTTTTCTATTATAATATACATAATGATGTTTGGAAATTGGCCTTTTAATTTTTACGTGGCTCCCATCTATAGCTCCAACTACCCCATCAATCCCATGTTACAAAATTCAGATTTTATTTTGTGTAATCATTTTTCAATGGGCCATGCAATATACTGTCCACTTTTTTACCAGATATTCTATTATTTTCTTGATAATACGATGACATGAACTTTTAATTATATTAATTATCCTTTCAATTGGGTGTAAAAATTAAATCGGTGACGTATAAATTTAATATAAAAGATGCGAAGCTAATTTTTATAATTAAGAGTTCCGTCTGATACCAATCTGATTTCGTACGTTAAATTTTCTAAATTTACATTTTCTTAGCAATAAATTGACGAAACCTGATTTTTTTTTAATCTGGGATACCTCGACGAGATATAAACAAAAAAAGTCAGCTGTCGAATGCTTCATACGGTTATTTAATATGATATATATTAACGGAATTATTCTATTTTTTTATATGGAAAAAGATACCGACATTTTAAAATAATTTTATAATAGTTTTACTGCAAAAAATCGTTTTGTTATTAAATATATGTGATAGTGCAATTCTTGAAGAAGAAAAATCATTCCTGTAAATTGCTGTGCGACTGCTCAAAGATGAAGAAATTAAGTTTTTCGCAAACAGGTTTTTAGGTGAACAAATGGTTTTTTTCAAAAACTAATGAATATTTCAGGTTCATTCAGGGCTAGATTTGTTCGTCATTATTATTAATACATTTTACGAAAATTTCAAAATTTTGCGTTTAAATATCAATGAACAGAGAGCGAGTGAAAAAAGCCTTTATCGGTGCTTTTTATTTTTTTTTCTACTGAACTAATAGATCGATTTTAATGTTCCACGTCTCATTTTGTAGATATTTCGAATACTTACATTTTTTATACAGAATTTTTTTCTAATCAATATCTTTCGTTTTATGAGCAAAAAACGTGCTTTTTGCAAATATTCGATTTTTTCGCATATTTTTTAAAATAAATTTCGATTCTTATACGTGTTTCTTTTCTAATGGTCTTTCGAGACTTTCGAAGAAAAATGCTGGTTTATAATTTTTTTTCCCGTAAAATTCTACTTCTACTGAATTATTCTTGCTACTCGAGTTTATGAAAGAGGGGTATTTAGATACTATATAACGCACATGAAAAATCGCAAACAATTAAATAAATAAATCTCGTAAACTGTTGCGTTTTAACATGATTTATACTATTCTGAATTAATGGGAGGGGTATATTATTACTACAATTTATTAAAATTTATATGTTATTTAGAATATTCCACGCCCTTTATTGATGCTTATGGCCACACTGAGCGGTTGAGAAAGCATTTTCAGTCGCTTGAAACAAGTGACTAGTGTGAGAAGGAGCTCGTCTCATTCACTCTCGGCGTGCCTACGGGGCGAGCACACGGACATGGGGCTTGTGCTTAGCTACCGGTTTTGTCAGATCGCCGTCTGATTCTGTTGCCACCGTCAACGCAGTATTCTTGGCTGAGCAGTCAGGAGCCTTAACGTTTAAAAGTTTAAAGATAGCCGAATACGCACGTCCTCCCGACCTACTATGGTATAGCCCATTGTGCGCGTAGGTCGCGAGGAGCAGGGCTCACCGCCGCCAGCCTCTAAGCTCGAACGGCGCGGCGCGCCTGCTAGCTAAACCATCTCCGCTCCTCGCAGCCCGCGTGCCGTGCGCTCGGTGGGCGGGGTGGGCCATACCTTCGGCAATAGTAGGTCAGGTGAACGCGCGTATTC
The DNA here is from genome assembly GCA_017607525.1 of Pseudoatta argentina. Taxonomy (NCBI): domain Eukaryota; kingdom Metazoa; phylum Arthropoda; class Insecta; order Hymenoptera; family Formicidae; genus Pseudoatta; species Pseudoatta argentina. Next base: position 668,808 of record JAANIA010002897.1, read on the forward strand.
GACTATCTTTAAATGTTAAAATTTCGTTAATTATTGCGAGTATTGTAAAATGGTAGAGGACTTTTTTAAACAATTTAATCCATTCTACCTGCTCGGGACGAGTGGAGCCGTATATTCATGATACTATATATAATATTTAGTAATTCATGTCCTAACCACTGCGATCGTGACGATCGACTTTAACTCCTTTCATTTAACACTGAGCTCGCACTTCTCTTTATATATGTTTTGTGCAGCCAATGTAGCGATAAGTCGAGTGGCGAGAGAATCTTAAAATTTATACAGTCCACTAGAAGCAATAAATATACATTTTACAAAATATGTACTTAGCACTAGCTTTATATTTAGAAAGCACTTAACAAGAAATATATTATTGGATAAGATTTTCATAATGTTCGCTATTAAAATATATTCATTATGTTTTAGGTAAAATTCTATTAATTCTTTATTCAGATATAACGTATAATAAAAATTATATTGATCAAGGTTGTCAATGTTGAATCATAACAATAATATATGTAAAAATTAAAATAGATAGAATTTTATTAGTTATGATAGAAATGTTATAAAGTCCTGCTAGCGCTTTGGATGTAACTCTATATAACGGTTATGACATAAAGTTATTAAATTTTTTATTCGTATAACAAATTGAACTAACCAAGACTCCTTATAAATCAAAGAATTGGAGTGGGTAAGCACAGAAGACGTGTATTCACTAAAACGCGCTTACATGTTTTTGCTCACTTCTGCATTCCTCAAAGACAACATAAAATAACATATATAAAAACTATGAATAAAAATTATCCTGTTATGGTGAGCTCCCCTACATCGAGAATTTAAATATTGCAATTAAAACCAAAAAAAATGAAAGAAAAAAAAAGAAAAAAAAATAAATTAGGAAATATCGTAAAGTAGAATATGGAGAACTAATTTATCAAACAATTTTAAGATTATAATGAATTATTCAGCAAATATAAGGACGCTCACTATGCTCACAGAGCACCATATCGCATTACTATAAAAATAATTCAAGAACCGGCTCCTGATAATATTAGCCAATCAGTATCAGACACAGTCACTTTGTGTTTATTAGCTAATAATTTTCTGAGATAACAAATAGAAAAATGTATCATTAAAGTGTTAATTAATCAATTCCAAGAACAAGAAAATTGGAAAGTAATCAATAAATACGACAGAAAGACTCGTTACTGCGTACGAACGACACTGACTGACTAGACGTGACAACAACTCAAGCCTTTATAGCTTATCAATGATCGAGAGGTAAGCCTTGGGAAGCCCCTACATATTCGTCTGCAGGTTGAATCCTTGCGTCTGTCTCCTGATAAATATCATCTCCGAAATCTCTTCCTGTAGTGAGGCTCCTGTATTGTAATGTTGTCCCAATTGAAATCATGGCCCTTTTGTAACCGATGCTCCGTTATGTCATTATGAGTAAACTTGTTCCATTGGATGTGGTTCCTATGCTCCATGATTCTTGACCTCAGCTGTCTATACGTCTGTCCCACATAACTTGCACCGTAACTCTTACACGAGATCTTATAAACAACATTCGACTTCTTGTCACGCGTTAAAGGGTCCTTATGCGCCGTAATGAATTCTTACAATTTATTAGTACTATAAAACGATACTTTCATACGTTCGCTATTCAATCTATCAGAGTCAGTAACACGAACGAAAAAAACCACACGAAATCTGCACTGTTTCAATCCTATTATCATTAACAACATTCTTCCTATTACTAACCATAATAATTTTCTTCAAACAATTGTTAATATTCTCAAATATAAAGTTCAATGAATAATTATTCTCTAACAATACTTTAATAATAAAACACAAATTATCAAGGTGAAATTTAGGAATCGAAAGCAAAACTACCTTCTCAACTAATCCCGCGATTACTTATTATATTTTTTGAGAAACCGAATGCTGTGATCAAAAATTCAAATATCTACCCAAAAAAGTCGGCTTGTAATACCAATTGAACTCTATCAACTCATTATCCCTAATCACTGTAAACATCCAAAAAATTCAATCTATCACTCCATATCTCCATAATAAACTGAAGCCTAGGATAATAAAAATTAAAAATATCAAGAATAGAACTAATCGAAGACGCAAGTGTCACCAATAATATGTCGTCAACAAACTTATAGTAAAAGGGCAACAGAAACCAAATCAAAGACAAAGCTCCATCTTTCGTATAACCATGTAGATTCGCGATGACGGGAGATAACGGAGAACCCATACACTGAGAAAAAAATGCTGTTGATTCAATTAAAGTCTATATTACGAGCTGTCACTAACATAAGTAATTAATTCATGTATATTTGTATTAATATAGACCCGTAATATAGACTTTAATTAAGTCAACAGCATTTTTTTCTCAGTATAAGAGTCCCGTAATTCTGCCTATATATATAACACTCATCAAAAACAAAGAAAATAGAATCTAAAACAAACTGAACCGTTTTGATGAATTCCTCCTCCGGTATACAACAATCTGTAGAAATAAATTGCCAATAGTCTTTGATATAGTTCATTGCATAGTCAATGGCGTTAGTGAAGAAGCTCACAATATCCAGTGACATTAACTGAAATTCATCACTCAAACGTCTCTACCATCAAGTTTCTTAACAAGTTTAAAATTATTTTCAACTATTTGCCTTAGGAATTGTTTGTGATAATATTATGAAGAAACATTGCTAATGAATAGAACGGGCTATTTATCGAAGAAACTATTATACGAAAGGGACAGTCTTGTTTATGTATCTTTAGAAGGGTGTAAGCTCTCCGAAGTATCTCATCATTACTTAACAAGAGAGAAGAAAATTATGGCTAGTAATAGGAAGAGTGTTGTTAATGATAATAGGGTTGAAGCAGTGCAGTCTTCGTGATTCACTATTCCTTTTGTTTGTGGTATTACTGAAAAGATTAGTAGATTGAATAGCGAGCGTATGAGGGTATCGTTTTATAATACTAATAAATTGCGACAATTCATTGAGGTGCATAAAGACCCTTTACGCGTAACAAGAAATCGAATGTTGTTTATAAGATCTCATGTAAGAATTGCGATGCAAGTTATGTAAGACATGCGTGTAGGCAGCTGAGGTCAAGAATTACGGAGCATAGGAACCACATCCGATGGAATACATTTATTCGTAATGTCATAACGGAGCATCGGTTATAAGAGAGCCATGATTCGATCAGGACAACGTTAAAATACTGGATGAGGAGCTCCACTACAGGAAGAGATTGATTTCAGAGATGATATTCATCAGGAGACAGACACATGGACTCAACCTGCAGACGGATATGGAGGCTTCCCAAGGTCTACCTTCCGATCATAGATAAGCTATAAAGGCTTGAGTTGTAACGTCTAGTCAGTCAGTGTCGTTCGTACGCAGTAACGAATCTTTCTGTTGTGTTTATCGATTACTTTCTAACTTTCTTATTCTTGGAATTGATTAATTAACACTTTAATGATACATTTTTCTATTTGTTATCTCATAAAATTATTAGCTAATAAACAAAAAGTGACTTACTGTGTCTGATACTGATTGGCTAATATTATCAGGAGCCGGTTCTTGAATTATTTTTATAGTAATGTTTGCTATATGGTACTCTGTGAGCATAGTGAGCGTCCTTATATTTGCTGAATAATTAATTAAAATCTTAAAATTGTTTGATAAATTAGTTTTTCATATTTTACGATATTTCGTAATTATGATATTTCTTTTATTTTTTTTTTCCTTTTTCTTTCATTCTTTTTAGTTTCGACATTTAAATTCTCGATGTAGGGGAACTCACCATGACAAGATAATTTTTATTCACAGTTTTTATATATTGTTAGTTTATGTTGTCTCTGGGAAAGGCTCAAAAGTGAACCGAAACATGTAAGCGCGTTTTAATGAATAAAGAAGTTTCACACTTCACAGATATATTATTTGCGCGACGTCTTTTGTGTTTGACTCCTACTGCCCGTATCCTTTCCAGTTCTTAAATTTTTCATAATATCTGATATACAATAGGTTTATTCATTTTTTAAGCAGAGTGTTCTATTTCACTCCATAATAATAACAATACAAATTTAATAATCTTACCAAATGGATTAACAACTGAGTAATTACATTAAACATACAAGAGTACATATAATATTTTTCAAAGTTGATATGCTAAATAATAGTTCCAATTGTGATGTTTATTTACAAAAACTAAATAATGTTATTAGTAACAATATGAGAATTATAGAAAATTAATGTCACTTATCTCTTCATAATTTGTCACAAATAATGTACATCAACAATCGATAGATTGCTTACCGTCACAAGATTCGGATTATTCCAATGATAATCAGTACACTAGTAACCAAATGTATACCAAACGTCGGTATAATTGAATGATATTTAATAATGCATGTGTATGTTAATAATACAAAATTTATTATATGGAGAATAAGTATAAAAGTAAAAATGAGAATAAATTTAGAAACTAATATAAACTATATTTAATATTTTGGGTGGATTCATATATCCGCTCGGTTTTTGTTAGTAATGAAAAACGGAGAATATAACATTGATTAAAAATTCATCCTTTGTATGAAAAAAACTTGTTTCATTTTAGCCTTCAAAACCCGAGCGGATATATGGATCCACCCAATAGATAGAACGTGATATATGCATAAGAGAAAGAAATTATTTTTCTTTTCATCCAAAGAAAACTTTCTTTTTCTTATACCATCATGCCATCAAAAAGATTATCCGAGTGTAAATGCATGTTTTTGTTTTTTAAAATACCACATTAAAAATCGGTTGTTTTATCTTCGGATAAACTATGTTGTAATTTATCTAATGAACAAAAGAAAGAGCAAGAGAGAGCGAGAAGTAACAAGTAAGAGCGACGGTGTAAGTAAGCTGAAAAGTAGAACAACTTAGCCAATTTTTAATATTATTAAATTAAAATAAAATGTCATATCCACTTATACCTAACTCAACAATAATAATATCTATTATTATAAGAATCACACGCAATTTATTGCATATATTCAATATAATCAAAACATTAAGTAGTATAATCTTTATGGTGTTTTACATATAAATATTTACAATACTAAAAGTTTAATCTAAATTAATATGTTGATATCAATCCTTACATTCGGATTATTTTGTTACTGTCCCTTTCAAGTTCAGCGTATTTTAATATTAATACTCGCGCGTACGCAATGTGTATGTGTGGTTGGCAAAGTGAACAGATGGACGCATATTTTTGCGTCAGAGTAGTTAAGGAGAATCAAGTGAGTAAGATAGAGAGAGAGTTTGAAAGTAGGCCTTAGCCGCTCAATCAGTTGTTGACTACGTGTCTGGACGATTGGTTGGCATGATGGTGAGTTTTCGAATACTGTTAACCGAATGATGATTTTTCTGTCACTAAAAGGGTATGAAGTATTATTCACATGTATATACGCATTTATTATGTATTATTTTATGTATATTGTTGATAGTGACATTTGATTTCTTGTGTGACACCATGTGTCCATCATTACATTATGTACAAAAATTATATTTAACATTATATTCAAAATAATTTACTACTGTAGAATTATTTTAAGTAAAATTAAAATAAATAAATTTTTTTTTAAATTTGAATTTTGGATGTTATTACGTTACGACTTGTCGACTTATTAAATGTGATAATGTAATTCAACGACATTTAAATACTTTGAAATACGACGCAAACATGAACATTATGCAACAAAAGATTTACATTTCTGTAAATAATTGTCGCATAATGTGATGAAAATCATTATATAATATCATTCTACGTCAAACTTACATTACAATTTTGTCTTCTTATAAAGAAGTAATCACATTCGAATAGCTGTTATTATTGTTTGAATAAATATTAAATTATTAAAACG
>JAANIA010002897.1:677544-695913 GCA_017607525.1 Pseudoatta argentina
TATAATAAAAGACTAACTTACATTATCTCAATATTTCTCTCTCTCTCTCTCTTTCTCTCTCTCTCTCTCTCTCTCTCTCTCTTGTGTTATAAATGTTAACGTTTTTTTAAAAAAATAATTATGTATTCAATTATATTTGCGTTTAAATTATAGTAAATGTTTAATATCACGCTTTCTCTTTCAATTATCCTACATATTAATTTGTAAATTTCTGTATTATATGCATATATTTCCGTAAAATATATGCATATAATATTTCTGAAAAGAATAATCTTTTATGTCCCAATTTTTTTAATTTCATAGTTTTTTATGTTCATATGAAAAGAATAAAAAATAATACAACTTTTTAATCACAAATTACTTTCTGCTATTATTTAAATTACAGAAGAAAATAATTTATTCTTAATTAATTAATTAAAGCGGAAAATATGCAGAAAATAAACAGAGAAGTATCATTAAATAAAAAATAAATAGAAAATTCAAGGGAAAGTGTTAAACATTTCCCGAAGTTATAATATAATCAAATAATGTTTTTAGAATTGTCTTTCGTCCTATCTTTACGGCCGTAACTTCAATGTCCTCCTGAAAAAATCAGTTATTACCGTCTCTTGATTGCTAAGACTTGACGACGTTGTAAAGGTTCTCTACTAATAATTGTCACAATAATGAGCGAATCTTTCTTTATACCGTAACGCGGATATTACGAGGGGTTTTCAAAAAGTAAGTTTCCCTGCTCCGGAAAAAAAGCAAAACACAATTTTTAGGTTAAAGTAACATATGTATTTATTGTTCGACTTATAAACTATTTTTCTACATAGTCCCCTTGGACTTGAATACATTTTTTATATCTGTTCTGAAGCTTTGACAAACCTAGTTTATAAAAATCCGTGCCCTGTTTTTTAAAGAATAATTTAATGGCACTTTTAAGTTTATTCAGCACTTCACAGTAACGATCTGCATTTATCGTGGTACCGTATTCAAGAAAATCAATCAATGCACGGCCTCATTCAGCAAAAAAAACACAAGCCTTACTGGAAAAATTCAAATGGGAAATTTTTGATCACCCACCCTACTCTCTAGATCTCGCACCAAGTGACTTTTATCTTTTTCCTAAGTTAAAGGAAAGTTTGGGTGGCCATCACTTCAATTCAAATGATGAAGTGAAAGACTTTGTTAAATTATTCTTTAAAAAACAGGGCACGGATTTTTATAAACTAGGTTTGTCAAAGCTTCAGAACAGATATAAAAAATGTATTCAAGTCCAAGGGGACTATGTAGAAAAATAGTTTATAAGTCAAACAATAAATACATATGTTACTTTAACCTAAAAATTGTGTTTTGCTTTTTTCCCGGAGCAGGGAAACTTACTTTTTGAACACCCCTCGTATATTAATCCAATCAAATTCGATTGCGCGCCCTTGCGCATGATCTTTTCACGAAAAATTAGGCACGAACGATTGTTATATGGATGATTATGGACAAATCCTGTTTCCGCAGATTCTTGATATTTCGGCCTCGCGCATGCGCAAAAGCACCATACTTGATCCACATGCATGTATACATGCACATACATACACATACTAGCTTGTGCATGTCACTTAATGTCGCAGCTGGCGTTCGCGTGCATCATCATTATATAATATATTGTTTAAATATATCAATAACAACAAAAGGTTTATCACTTATACAACATTAATGTAATATTTACTGTACATTCAGTATATTCATTTGCAAAAATTATGTATATTTATATGTATATTCTAAGAAATAATTATTCAATATAGATCAATTAAATATCTAGAGACACTGGTAGTGTCTCGGCGCTAAGCTATGGCGCGAGACGCGGACGTGCTTCTTTTACTCGAACCGGCGAGTTACGTCAAATCGAGATTATCGGAAACTCAATAAGGACTGAATTGATCAAGTTCTAAGTATGCTCAATCGATTGCAACTGCTCGGAATATATTAGGTGTACTAAAAAGAAATCCATTATTTTTACTACACCTAATATAATGAAAATGTTTTTATTTTTTCTCTACGTACCCCTAACAGCACAAACATCGATATGTCGACTGTAAGTTGACTTTAAGGTCAGGCCTTTAAAGACGACTGTAAGTCGATTTTGTACAGACGTTCTTTCAATATCGACTTTAGGACATCTAATGCGATTTACGCTCACAAAGCTTAAATGTGGAATCATTTCGTCTTTGTTGTTTAACTATAGTTAAACAAGAATGAATGCTGTTCATGAGCATTGTGGGCATGAATCGGACCACAGCCTAGATTAGTTGACTTAAAGTCGGCTTACAGTAGTCTTTAAAATGGAACATTGTGTGACTTAGAGACGACTCCAAGTCGTCTAAAGTCGACTTACGGACGTCCATTTTTCAGACGTCTAGAAGCTATAGTCGACTCAGAGTCGACTTAGAGTCGACTTTGTACTGTTAAGGTACCCTACAAGCGGAGATATCGTGACGCAAAGTTCCGAACTGTTCACATTATATTATATTATTATTATTATATATTATTATATTATATTATATATTATATATTATATTATTATATTATATATCTAAATAGAAATCAAATATCTCAGACAATTATATACGATAGTAAAACAAAAACGTCAAGGATAAAAATATTTATTTAGGTGTCCGATTTTTTAAAATTGTGGCATAACTTCTATCATAGATGTGTTCGCAACAAGACTGCAGACTTAGCGGCAGTCGCTGCTGCGTGTTCAGACATGTTTCCGCATGTCTCACCGTTTCGTTTTTAATGTATCCTCGATTATTCTACTTACCCCTATATTCATCTGACCTCGGTTTCTCCTACTTATTTCACGCTTGCTTCATTTTGGCCAACATAAAATCATGAGAGTTACGCTACTGTACGTATTGTGCTGATACTAAGCTGTTCCTGCGAGTAGTTTCTTTTTATATTATGCTGTTTGTTTGAGTGGTGGGAAAGAGGAAAAAGAGAATTGTGGATGGGTGGAGGGAGAGGTAGGGGAAATTGGTCGGTCTTCAATAATCGGGAGAATGGTTTTCCATATTTTATTTATTGTAGTACCATTATCTCTATTTAGATTGTTAGAGTGTTTTTGTATCTCTATGACTTCTTTATACTTTCTTTGAAAGTATGATGTAATGTTGGCTATCGTGATCGTTTTGTCAAACAGTATTTAATGTCCTGTTGCGACTACGATAGCCAACATTACGTCATATAATACTTTCCAAAAAAGTATAGAGAAGTTATAGAGATACAAAAACACTGAGATACAAAATCCCTGATAAAGTGAACTGCAAGGTTCACGAAACGTTGGCATTCCAAGAATGGACACGGAGAAAATCCGCGAAACGCATAATCTTTATATAGAAAACACCCGTGGAAGCCTCAAGAATATTATTTTATTATTACTTTTAAATTATAATTACCTCTTATTATTTATTTTTATTAATTAACATTCTAATTTTAAATGGTTTTATAATTTTTCTTACTCGATCTAGCGCCAGTGTTTTTACATGAAAAATTTTTCTATTTAAATTAATTTTTTCATTTTATGGTTAACTTTAATTTTTTTGTGGTAACACTTAAATTGGCTAGGAGCTCGGAAACGCAATTTTGTGATAATGTTTTGTATAATATTTTGAAGGAGAATTAAATAACCACTACTTTAGTTGAAAGAGAAAATGTCTTTGAATGAATTGTGATATAATAATTTCATTTAAGAAGAATTTAAACCATTTGGATTGGAATAGGAAGATTCTTCAATAAGNTTTTTCATTTAATTTATAAAAATTAAAGATAGTATCATTTAGATTAAGTAAATAATAAAGATAGTATCACTTGGATTTTATTTTTTATTTTGATAGTAGAATTTAACTTGGCGCCAGTTGTTGATATCAAATTTTTTATACAAATCATCATTACAATAATATTCATTATTTATTTAATTTGGCATGGTATAAAGAAATAGGATTTAACTTGGTGCCAATCCTTGATATCAAATCCCTTGTAGAAATGATATATATCATTAAAGTTAATATTATTTATTTAATATAATATAATTATATTATTTAGTATCCGAATTACATGGAATTTAACTTGGCGCCANTTTGATATCAAATCTTTTATACAAATGATATATATATATATATATATACATATCATTAGAGTTAAGTAAATAACAAGAGTATCATTTGTGTTTTACTTTTTAATTTGATAGAATTTAACTTGATTGGTTTAGCATCTAGGTTTTAATTTTTCATTTGATACGTTAATTATTTTCGAAAAGTAATTATTTTTGACATAGAAAGTTGCCATTACGCGAATTGAAATAAGAAGACCTTCACTAAGAATATCCTTGAAGAAAAATTAAAACTACTATTAATTGAGTTGGATACTTAGTATTATATACAAAGAACCTGTTTCACCAACTCAATTAAGCCGAATCGGTGATTAACTGTCAACCATAAGTGGTCAATTCTACTAAACAGCAAACACAATTAGTCAGTTTTACGGTCAATTAAGTAATTGGCGTTGGTGAAACCGGTTTATGTTACATTAATATTAAATAAATTTCATAACTTTCATAAATGTTTGAATAAATGTTTCTTAAAATATTTTTTGAAAATGAATATTGAAGAAGACGTAAAAATTAAAGAAGTGTTATATAAATGATATTGGTCAATCATCAAAGTTTCGTCCGTTCTTTTGCAAAAAGTATACATTTGAGAAACAAAATGAAAAAGTACATCAATCAAAATTTTGTCCATCGTTGGCGATGACTTTTTCCCATCTTTCGGGCAACAAGCGAATTCCACGGCATAAGTATAACTCATCTTTGGGGGTTATCTAGTCAAAGACATTTTTCGACGTCTTCATAAGAATTGAAGCGTTCCTCAGGAAGGGGCACAGTCTGATGAATAAGCCGCATGGAGTAGCACTTCCCAGCGAAATACTTCTAACGTTTCCTTGACAAATTTTGTAACATGAGGCCGAGTGTTTTCATGAAGCAAAATCACTTTATGCTGTCTCGTTTCGTATTCTGGTCGTTTTTCGTGCAATGCTCGGTTTAAACGGATAATTTGTTCTCGGTAGAGATTCCCAGTGATTGTTTGACCAGATTTCAACAGCTCATAGTACACTACACCTTTATGATTTCACCAAATACAGAGCATTGTTTTTTTTCTGTGGATATTTCGCTTTGATGTCGATGTTGAGAATTGGCTGGGGTCGCAACTGGTTTTTTAACATTTGGAATTGTCAAAATAAATCCATAATCCAAATAAATTTTTCATCCCCAGCGACGATACGATGCAAAAACCTCTTTTTTTGTTGCCTAGCAAGCAGAATTTCACTGATGATTTTTCGCCTTTCAATGTAGTAGTACAATAGTGGCGGTTCTAACCCAGGTCCTCTGAGGGGGACGCAGGGCGCGGGGGGTACTTGTAGGCGCGGGGGATACTGGTAGGCGCGGGGAAGGAAGAAGAGGCACGGGAAGTCCCGGCACTATCGGTGTTTACTGATATGATGACCACACCCTGTCACAGGCGCCAGCGTCAGCGTCAGCGTCAGCGCCACTGACATCACCTCACACCCCGCCGCAAGCGCCAGCGTCACCGCCGCCACCGCAGACCCCGTGTCCATCCTAAAGTGTGTTTCGAGCCGCCATCGCAGACCCCGCGTCTATCCCAAAATACGTTTCAGACAGCCGCCGCGGAGTCCACTCCCACCCCAAAATGTTTGGCGATATTATAACACGAACAAGAAATATTAAAGAAAGAAAAGAAAAATATATATATAATAAAAAATATTCTTACCTTCTCCATATCCTTTCCTTTTCTGTCCTCCTCCTCCTCTTCATCTTCCGCTGAATTCTTATTCCTCTTCCTCTTCTTCCACTGCCTCCTCCTCCTCCTCCTCCTCTTCCTCCTCATCTTCCGCTGAATTCTTATTCCTCTTCTTCCACAGCCTCATCGAGATTGTCAATGAGGTGGTTGAACGCAATTCCATTAATGCGCACATGAGTGAGATCGTCCACCTCATCGGCAATCTCAATGAAGCGATGGAACAGTTTTAATTGATCTACATGTAATTGAATGAGATAAACTATGATATTACTCTGAATCTCCTCTGAGAAAGAGGAGGAGACGCTCTCCTCTTCAGTTCCTTCTTCCTCTTCCACTTTCTCTTCCACTTCTTCTTCCACTTCCTCTTCCTCCACCACCTTATCGAGATTGTCGATGAGATGATTGAACGCAATTCTATTAATGCGCACATAAGTGAGATCGTCTACGAGGCATGTCCAGAAAGTAAGTGTACTGAGGCTTTCACGGCCGGAGGGATTTTTTTTTCGATATGTTGGCTATATTGCCGTGTAGCCTGATTCCTCCCCTCCGCAACAAAACCGGTCCGAGGTCAGTACGTTGAAAACTGTCGACGCGACAAGAGGTTTCGTGAAAAATGTCAATCCAATCTCCCGCCAAGTGCGAAATACGCAGCGTCATCCGTTATCTCGTTTGGAAGGGAAAAACTCCGGTTGAGGTTTATAATGAGGTAAAAACTGCATATGGCGATAAAGGTATGAATCGTACGAGTGTGTTCAAGTGGTGTCGCGAGTTTAAAAACGGTCGTACGTCTGTGCATGATGATCAGAGAAGCGGAAGACCTTCAATTCTGACTGACGACATTGTGGAAAAAATCGAAAATGCGCTCCGTGACAATCGCAGATTGACTGTGGATGAACTTTCTGCGATGTTTCCGCAAATCTCCAGATCTCTGCTACATGAAACCATCACAGAAACCCTCCGATATTGGAAACTATCCGCGAGGTGGATCCCAAAACAGCTGACAGACCAACACAAGTTGAATCGAGTGGAGGCCGGGCAAGAGTTTTTGAGACGCTACAAACTCCATGGAGATGAATTTCTCCGTTCCATCGTTACTGGAGATGAAACTTGGGTGGAAAAAAGTTTTCAACCGACGAGGAGGTGAAGGGGGAGGTGGAGAAGTGGACGAAGGGGTTGGCGGGAAACTATTTCGAGGAAGGCATAAAAAAATTAATACCCCGGTTCACCACCTGCATTGAGAGGAATGGTGACTATGTCGAAAAATAGCTTACATATGTACTAATGTAACCAGATCATGTTTTGGTTCAAATAAAAATTTTTGCAACCTACAAAAATTCAGTACACTTACTTTCTGGACATGCCTCGTAGTCTTCATCGCAGCGACGATAAGTTCAAACCTCCGAATCTGCCTTCTCTGTGTTCCGGAAACTGGTCCCAGACGTGTTCGATGCATAATATTAGTACACCGTACACACGTAAGAGTATGACCTTCGGTATATATTGCAACTGCTCGGCGCTCAAGTCTCGAATATGGGAAGGATGATACAGCGCGAGATACATTTTGCTACTGCGCGATTCGCGGATTCACGCGCCTTTAAATAATTGTTCGAGAGTAGTCTTTAGTATGAGCATGAAATTCGTGCTGCAACCGCTGACGATACGTGTCACAAACTGTGACGCGAAATCACAAATGATGGGAGACAGTGCAGAGAAGCGCAAACACGGCGAAATGCTGCCGAGTATACGCGCTATCATTTGCGGCCCGTCAAATTGTGGTGAAACCAACGTTCTCATAAGTTTGCTCGAGAGTCCAAACGGCGTTTCGAGAACGTGTACGTCTACTCGAAATCACTGCAACAGCTAAAGTATCGATATCTCAAAAATTTATTTACGTCTATCGATGAAATTGGCTACTTTAGGTTTTCCAACAACAGCGACATCGTTCCACCGAACGAGGTGCGCTCAAATTCTATTTTTATCTTTGATGACATGGCATGCAACAAGCAGAATGCGGTGAGAGAATACTTTTCAATGGGTCGTCATGCAAACGTTGACTGCTTCTATTTCTGTCATATGTACGCGAGGATACCTAAACATCTGATACGCGACAATCCGTACCTGCTGATCCTGTTCAAACAGGATTGTACCAACTTAAAAACACGTTTACAATGATCACGTAAACACCGACATGTCCTACGATTCATTTTGCGCGTTGTGTCGTGACTGTTGGCAAAAAAAAGGATTTTTAGTAATAGACAAGGATAGTGCGCTTAAAGACGGGAGATACAGAAAGAGATTTAACGAGTTCGCGATACTGTAACGTGACTAGTCGTTGTCGATACTTCGCCAGAGACGAACGTGGCTGATGTGCGCGAGCGTGAAAAAATCGCGAAAGAGATCGAGAAGACGAGCGAGTCGATCCGCAAGAAACATCGCGCTCTGAAAACTGATAGAATCGAGGAGGACATGGCATTGGACAGACAGTTTAAGCCTATTATCAAACCGCTGCGACAGATCGTTTACCAGCCCCGGTGTGCACGCGATAAAGAGACAGTCGCGCGACGATGACGCAAAGTCTGCTTCTAAGCGCGAGAGGAAGGAAGAAAAAGAGGAAGAGGAGGAGGAGGAGGAGAAAGAGAGAGAGAAAGCGAGTGAAATGTTCGAGCGTTCCGCGACTCCGCATAAACTCCGACGATCAATCGCACGATCGTGTACAGCCGATAACTTTCACTCCGCGTACGATGATCGTACCGACGATAGAATCGTAAACGTTTTCGAAACGATAAACGCTAGAAACAAAGGTTAAAAATCGGTTGCAAACGTTGGAAGGTCGAGAGGCGTTGCAAGCCAGCTTGGGTCAAAAGTACGTTGAGGCTGTCCTGAGGGGAGCGAAAGATAAGCAAAAGAGATATAGATTATGTATACGGCATTTATTTACACAAGGGTGGATTGATGTTTGGCAATAAACGTTTCGACATGGATGATGCGAACAACATAATTATCGACGGCGTACGATACGCCGGTACATCCGGTCTTTACGAGTTAATTTTTAAGAGAATTCCCGACGATCTCCTCTACACGGAAGACGATATGAATAAGTACAAGAGCATGCTGCTGGCGACGAATGCGCACAAACACAAATATCATTCGCAGGGCTGATTGTTGAGCAACAGGGGATACAAGTACAAATACGTAATCGCGCCGTTGATGTATCACACCCAAGAAACAGAAGAATAAATCTGCAAAGGAATTACCTCACGCAATAACATTAAACGACAACGCGATCGATTACGTGGATTGGGACGATCCCAACGAGCTAGTGGATCGTCTACGATTGCTTCGCATCGAGCGGGCAACAACGAGATGCTGTCGATTATCGAGGAATTTCGCGAAGCTGGTCTTATTATAAATTAAATCGTGTATCGACGAAACGAGTCAGTCGAGTGGCGTCAGCGAGAAAAAAATACTTTTGTCTTTTGTATTACGCGTCGAATCATGAAAAATAGATCCAGCGAAAAGAGAAAAATTAGCTCCGAGAGACGTCGACTCGTCGAGGAATTGCACGCTTCGGCAAGAAAAAATTTTCCACGAAGACGCGTCATAGTTCGAGGATACAACGATCTATGGCTGACATCATCAAGATGCGTCCGTGCTCGAGTTTCAACAGAGGCCACCACTGTATACTCACCGTCATCGATGTGTTGAGCAAGTACGCGTGGGCCATACCACTCAAGAGCAAGGGTGGAAGCGAGACGGCTGATGCTATTGTTGAGATAATTCGAGCAAGTAGAAGATGTCCTAAAAATTTATAAACGTATATAGGGAAGGAATTTTACAACGCCGATGAGCAGAAAATCTTGAAAAAACTCGACGTTAATCACTATTCCACGTATTCGACGTTGAAAGCGTCGGTAATCGAGCGGTTCAATCGTACGCTCAAAAGCGACATGTGGAAGATGTTTACATTTAACGGTTATATTATTTTTTTTAATTAAAAACGAGCCGCGTCTAGTATCAGATTACAACGCGCGCAAGCATCGCACTATCGGCATGCGATCCGCCAACATAACTCCCGCGATCGCTGAAAGACTCTTGGACATAGTGTACAGCGTGATAAAAATCGCTGGTTCAGCAAAATTCAAAGTGGGCGATTCGGTACGCGTAAGCAAGTACAAGACGATTTTTGAGAAGGGTTACACACCAAATTGGACCACCGAGGTGTTTACGATCGTTAAGGTGCAGCGTATCAATCCCATAACCTATCTACTCGAGAACTATCGCGGAAAATCCGTCGCTGGTTCGTTTTACAAGCATGAATTGCATCGCGCTACTCATACAGACGTGTATCTCGTGGAGAAAGTACTGCGCAGGAAGGGAGACAAGGTGTACGTCAAGTGGCTGGGATTCGATGGATCGCACAATTTATGGATACACAAAAACAATGTCATTTGACAAAATTTTTCGTGTATTTTTTTTCTACATATAAAAATATATCAATATAAGTATATAAACGTATTTTTTTTATTACTCCCCATTTATCATCATCTTCGTTTTGGAGTATAAAATGTATAATTATTTGTAACAATTTATGTATGGAGCAGTATACATACATATGTAGTAATACATAATAGTAATACTTATATACATGTAAAAAAAAACATACGTAAAGTGTAAATCAAAAGAATAGATATACACAAATACTAATGTAAAACGCATAAATGATAAACACATGCGACACATAAAGTGTAAATTAGAATATTAGTATATAATACGTATATAAATGTTAAAAACATGCGATATGTATTATATGAAAGTACAATAATCGTAATACATAAAAAATAGTAATAATACTTGTATAAATGTAAAAAAAGTGTAAATTACAATAGTAATACATAATAGCAATATATACTCTACATAATACATATAATATTAGAAGTACAAATTAGTTCGGTCCGTTTTCCAAAAGATGGCTCCGGCTGTTGTGAATGGTTCATAGTGACAGCTGATTTTGGCGTTTTCAGAGAGGTTAGACATTCGCTAATAATATTCAGTTTATATCGCTTTGAGTTTCATACAAAAACCCTGATTTTTACTGTGTTTGAAATGTCGAATTTTGTGTTAACCAAGCAGCATTTGCGGGAGGTTCTAATTTTCTGCTTTAATTGGAAGAAAAGTGCAGCTGAAGCCCATCGAATGCTTGTCGAAGTTTATGGTGACACTGCTCCAACTAATGGATAAATGTAGGAAATGGTTTCGATGTTTCAAGAATGGAGATTTCAGCATTGAAGACAAGCCTCGCTCTGGACAGCCAAAAAAAATTCGAAGACAAAGAATTAGAGGCATTACTCGAAGAAGATCAGAGTCAAACGCAAGAGGAGCTTGCAGAATCATTGGGAGTAACTCAACAAGCCGTTTCTGCACGATTGAGAGCCATGGGAATAATTCAAAAACAAGGAAATTGGGTGCCTTATGAACTGAAACCGAGAGACGATTGAAAGGCGATTTTTCACTTGCGAACAGCTAATTCAAAGACAACAAAGAAAAGGTTTTTTGCATCGGATTGTGACTGGAGATGAGAAGTGGATATTCTACGACAATCCCAAGAAGCAAAAATACTACGCTAAGCCCGGTCAATCGTTGTCATCGACCTCAACATCAACACCAAAGCCGAACATTCATGGTTCGAAGATCATGCTTTGTATCTGGTGGGACCAAAAGGGTGTTGCTTACTATGAGCTGCTGAAACCTGACGATTCCATTACGGGCGATTGGTATCGGCTACAATTGATTCGTTTGAGCCGTGCATTGCGAGAAAAACGGTCGGAATACGAGCAAAGACATAATAAAGTTATTTTTTTTATGACAACGCTCGGCCTCATGTCGCAAAAGTCGTAAAAAAATTTTTGGAAAATTTTTGGCTCAAATGGAATGTTTTATCGCACTCACCGTATTCTTCGGACATTGCTCTTTCTGATTACTGGTCGTTCCGAAGGATGCAGCACGTCATCGATTGACTTCTTTCGCAAAAATCGAAAATTGGCTCCAAAATTGGATCGCCTCCAAAGACGAGTCATTTTTTCGAGATGGAATTCGAAAATTGCCTGAGAGATGGGAAAAAGTAATAGCCAACGATGGACAATACTTTAATTAATCTGTTCATTCATTTTATTTTGAAATAAATGCATTTTTGAACATAAAAAAACGGACCGAACGAATTTGTACTCCCAATACATATATTGTATTACAAAGGTATCTGCCAATGCCCCCACGGTAACGTCTCCGTCGAGTCCGGTACGACGTATCGTTTGTCGTCGTATGGACTCAGAGCGATTTTTGATTCGAATATCGTGTATACCTCGTGTAATTTAAATCGTATACACGATTGACGGCGAGTCATTTCAATCTCTTCGTTCAAACACCGCGTGTAATCGTCGAACATTATCGTTCGCGCTACCACGTTATTCTTTACGCCTTTTGCCTTTTTAATGTCCTTGCCATCCACTCTCACCTCGTACATCTTCGCTCTAAGTCCAACAAATTCATTAATACACCGTTGTTCTCATCCTTCATCAGGCCGAGTACTTTTTTGTTCGCGAGAGGCATACCGTACACGTTGTCTGACGGATAATCGCTCGTGTCGAATTTAGCGATATCGCGTTTCATAGTCTCGTAAACATCGTCGCATTCTATATAGTAAATGAGACTATCCATGTCGGTGTACATGATCTTGCATTTGTCGCGATACATCAATAACATGTACCAGTGGTGAAATTCGTACAAAAAAACTTTCGATATGTCAAGTATGCACATACCCGTAAATCGGCTTGTTGAACTTCACCTTGTGTTTGTGCATTTCGACGGCGATCAAATTTTCCGCAAAGACGCTGCGGTTGTGAAAATTCGATTTCATTGTCACCGCGCCGTACCGTCGTCCCGTTTAGTTATTAATTTTACATCAACGTGGTTGCGCACATTCTCCATGGTGTTACCAATTACCGCGTTGTTTATTAGTTTATACAAATTTTTTTCAAAATCGTTTTTCGCGAGCGTTCTAAATTGTGTATTGAATTCAATTCGCAGAGCCATGGAGATTGAGCGAATTATAGCACCTGATGGATCTTTATTATGCGAAGACCGTGACAAGTACATTGCTGCAAGTTGCGGTAATGGATGACGTAACGCTGCTTATCGTACAACGTCGCTAGAAGTTTATTTTCGCGCTTGGCAGGCGATTTATTGCGCATTGGGCAGAAAGGTAGGTTAGTGTGTCGGTCGTGTAGATGCTGCGGATACTCGAGATCGACCTCGAGAATATAATCAGTAAGTGAATCCGGAGCGATCGCGCTCACGTCAAAGTTCGCAGCATCTTCGATCCACTGAAATTCGGTGTATGGTAAAGGTTGACACATCGCCCATCCGTACAGATTATTCACATCGTAGTACATCAAGTACGACGACGGTTTCGATGGATCGAACGAACACATGTACTTGTTATTAATCTGCGCATATCTGCCGGAGCATTGACTGAGGCCGCCGCGTATACCGCGCTCAATGAACATGACCATATCAATGTCGGTGAGCAATTCGAATATTACGCGTGTATATTTCAGCATGGCGTCCCACGTGAAACCTGGCAATGTATAATAATGCATGGGATCGAGACAGTAACTCGCGATGCAACTATTGCGGAAATTTTCGAAAATATCTGCTAATAACAAGACATCAATTTTCAAATACAGATCACTGTACTCGCTGAGCGTTCGGATGGAGAATCGCTTCCAGATGTTCGCGGCGTGAGCGTAATCGCTCTCGAATATTGTATCGCCTGTCAACTGAAAAATAATTCGCGCGATGGTAAAGCGCGTGTCTTGCAATTTTTCGACGCAATCAATGTACTCGTACGGAAAGACACCTTTTCGTGTGAGTAATTTAAATTCTTCGTCTGATAATGTTGAAAATTCGGAACATACAATTTTTAATTTATCTTTGTCAAGGCTTGTTTATCGAGGCCAATTTATCGAGGCTTGCATTTAAAAATTTGAAAGAATCAATGAATCTTAATTTTACGCAATTTTTCTGAAAATTTTTTTCGTTTTTGTCTTTGGTGCTCGACATGTTTAATGAATGAAATATATTTTTCTTTAATTATCGGTAGTATATCTACATGTCCATCATACGCAGTAGCAATTTCCTTAATTATAAAATGCGCGTCGTAGCCTGATAAATTGTGAAATACGACTGGAATAACGAATTTTTGTAATTTAAATTACAATTCGAATGCACTGGACCACGGTATTTACCGGTAAGATGACGCAAACCCGCATGTTGTCTGCCACGAACGGTTTCTCGCAGATGTGACAACGCGTCGCGCTACGATACGCCTCCCATTGGTGTTTAGATAACGTTTTCATGGACACATTGGCGGATATTTTTACACGTTGCGTCAAATTATTGAGTTGTCGCGTGAACCACGCTATTAAATCTTCATCGCGACGGAAGTGATACGATGATAACGCGTCATCGTACGCACATCGCACATAAGCCTATGCTAAACGCGTCATGCTGTTGATACGCGTACGACGACGCGTCTTCCTTGTCGGATTTTGTCTTGCGTAAGACGCATTTCAGATCGGCATAGACGATGAACGGCACTCGTTCTCGATTGTTATAGTTGTCGAATTCGAGCAACCTGTCGTCCTCGCTCGGCAGTCGGATGGCGCAGTCGTTGATCTTCTGGCAGTCCACTTCGTGCGACTGCAATTTTTCGCACGAACTGAAGTAATGAAGGCACCTGCAAATAATAAAGAAATGATTTTTTATTTCTTTTTACTGTTTTTATTGACTATTTTTATTATACTTACCGATCACAAAAATATTGCTCTCGTTTCCAGTGATTTGTGATCTTACAAGGCGGGATACATTTTTTATCCACGCAAAGTATCTAATGTTGTCGTTGCGTGAATGTTGTAGATACAGGAGATGACATGCTTCTCCTTCTTGTCATTGGTAAGCCGCAGAGGAAAGACCTATCTATTTTCGATGCTGTATACGTTGATCGACACCGCGTTCAATCGTTCGAATTACGTAATGTCTTTTAATGTTGTTGGAAATTAGATACCCGCGAGATTTAATACTGCGGTGTAATGCGGGTATGATGATTCCCGATTTACATGTCTTTCTGCGGGGTACAGAGCGGCGACCACGCGAAACATGCATTGTCCGTCGAACAAACACTGATCACCGCTCGTTTCGTCGCTATTTCTCGTGGCACTTCGATGTGACATCCTGCGTGCATTGGATTATGCTTATTCACATTCACCATCAAATTGAGGATTCGCGACAATGCCCACCCGCTGTCGCGTTCCTGGAATTCTTCGAGCGATGCTAGAATAGGCTCGACGACGTGTCGCTTGTATCACTCGTGCATATCGGTGCAACGATATATCTCGCTATTCTTTGTAATTATGCTCTTATTAGCACGTTTATCTTTTGTCGCAAACTCGCCGTTGAACGCGGTGTTCACTTTTATACTGCCGTGTCTTTCTACAGCGTCTCGCACTCGCTCGAGCACTACATTGCCAGCGTTTTCTAAAAACCGCCGCGACTCGATGTGATTAGAGTTTATCACCACACCTGTCAATATACGACTCTCAAACGCGGTGTTGATCTCTCGCCAGACAAGAGATCGTTCGTTGCCACTCACGTATTTGCCACTCACGTACTCGCCACCAATGTGCACGAAACGTCGCTCCAATTCCAACTACCCGCGAGTCGCGCGATCCTTGCCACCGCGGATTGTCTGTATCCAATGGCGAGGCGCGGACGCTTGACACAACAAAGCTCTTTGAGCTTCTCGATGCATTCGTCGCATCGTTGCAGCTACGAGAAATACTTCCCCAGAGTAGCGACCTGGCCGCACTTTTCCATCAGTTCGCGTTCCACTTGCTCGTGGTTTTCTATATATTTTTTTTTTAATGTGTGCAAAGTGGGCACATGCTGCACGAGAATATAATGTACAAAGGCAGTCTGCAATTCGTGCACGACCTACCGTCTAACCTACCGAAAGAACTGTCTCATGCACCCTGACGTAATACATTCCTCCATCGTTAATGTTAGCTATACAAATCATACATGATGTGCATACGGTTAAAGAACCACCCGTTGTATAATAATTGTGGATCACACAGTGCTTAGTACGAGCATTGAATGTACGAATTTCTGGAGACGATACGAATTTTTCTACGCGATCCATTTCATACTCACTCATATCACTTTCACTTCCACTATCGTCGGATAGCATTTCTTCGTCGGACGACTCTTAGTCCATTATATTCTCAAAGTCTACTTCCACTTCACCAAACACTTCGTCTCTAATATTCGCGAACTGTTCCTCATCCACATTTCTAATATATTCTGCTACGTCGACTCTGTCCACAATGTTACCGATATTCTCGAGCTCTACATCGTCCATTATGTCATCAAATTCTATTTCCATTGCTTCAAATAACTTATTTGATTTACACCATCCATGTCCTCAACACTACCATCTATCTGCATGTTGTCAGCCATACTTTTCGCATTACACTTATTGCGATTCGATCTTTAAGTACGATAATCTTTAAAAACACCAACTGAGATGCCGCGCGCTTATGACCTATTATGTATTCTATTCGCGACTTCTTTGTCCCTTTGTCTACTCTCTCTATTGGGTTGCAGCATCGGCGACGTGTCCCTGATCTCTTCTTACAAAAAAATATTGTTATTGGTGTCTCTCTCTTAACGCATCGCGACGTGTCACCCGATCTCACGGTTCTTGCTAGATAAATATCATTATCGGCGCTTCTGACCTTAAAAGAAAGAACTGTGAGAATGCAATATGATTTCATCATCTACCCCTCATTGATGGCGCTTTATGTAGCAGCTGATACATCGGTGATGTGCCATCGATCTCCTAGACAAAAGTCCACGTTAGTACCGCGACGCATTTTAGGATGGGTGTGTGGTGGCGGCAGTAACCCAGCAACGAATTTTTGGGATAGACGCGGGGTTCGCGGCGGCGGCCCGAAAATGCACTTTTGCAATGCACTTTAGGGTAGACGCGGGATCCGCAGCTGCGGCGGTGGGGTATAGGGTGGCGACGGTCCCAATAGTGACATTACAACATAGCAGCATGTATCATCATATCAGTAAACACCGATAGCGCTGGGACTCACCATATCAGTAAATACCGATAGCGCCCGGGACTTCCTCGCGCCTCCCCTTTCTTCCCCGTGCTTTCCCCCCCGCGCTCCGCGCCCCCCCTCAGAGGACCTGTGTTAGAACCGCCACTATTATACTACTCAATGACTCTTGGCTTCAGTATAGGACTCATTTTCCTTCCTTGAAGACCTTTCCCAAACGATCGGAAATAATAGATTGAACACAATTTAATGTTTCTGCAAGTTGTTTTGCGTTTGACATGGGTCATTCATCAATGTCCGCAATACCTCGTCTTCGAATGCTCTTGGCCGTCTAGAACGCTCTTTGTCCTCCACATCAAAATCATCACTTTTGAAACGTCGAAACCATTCTCTGCATGTTTTATTCGAAAGAGCTATCATCATAAACTTCTACAAGCATTCGATGAGCTGCAGTTTTTTTCCATATGAAGTAAAAGATTAACACTTCGCGCAAATGATGCTTATTTGGCTCAAATTTCGACATTTTTGGTGCAATAAGAAACAATGTTATTGATGCGAACGTATACCTTTATATACTGAATTTTATTGACATGGTAAAAATTAAACTTAGTTTAGATATTAGAGTTATGAACAGTTCTAACTACAGCTACTCTCCGCTAAACGGACAAAACTTTCCGATTGACCTAATAAATAAATGTTTTTGCAAATTATTACTGCAAATATGTCTAATGACAGATAAATATTAAATTAATAACAATTAAATGAATATTTTTTATATCATTATTGAAAGTAAATGTTTATAAAATTATTATTGCAAATGAATAACTGTTGACAAATAAATATTAAATTAATGATGAATAAATGTTAAATAAACGATTTTTAGTATTATTACTACAAATAAATTATTAAAGAAACATAAATGTTAAATAAACACTAAATAAACATTAATTAAATATTTTTTATAATTTCGTATTATTAATAAATAACAAATGTAAAAAAAATATGTAATTAACGTTTAATAAAGATTTTTTTCTACAATAAACTGGACAAAATGTATAATTAATAAGAAATAAATATTTAAAAAATATTTTCCAAACATTGTCTGCTGATTGGGATGATTCTTAGCTCTACTTTTTTCGAATTCAATGATTTAATTTTCAAACAAATCTTTGGTTTGCCTATGGGATCTTTTTTGTCTTCTATTTTAGCCAACTGCATAATATTAGATTTAGAAGAGAATATTAGATTTAGAAAATGAAATTTTTGAAACTTTGACCTTGTCTATTCCATTTTACTATCACTACATGGATAACATATATTATATTAATTGCTAA
>JAANIA010002897.1:703047-719421 GCA_017607525.1 Pseudoatta argentina
AATATTGTAAAGAAAATATATAATATTAATATGCTCGATACAAGAATTTATTAAGAAAAACAAGTTTTGTATTTATTTTACTAATAATAGCTATACATTATTATTGCATATATAATATTTTTAATAGTACCAATTGTTAAAAGCATAAAGTATTACTCAAGTATTACTAAAGTTTCTGCGGTATTTTGCTTAAAAAACTTTTTATCTCGATATACGCACGCACGCACGCACAGGATGTTTCGTTTTAAAAAAGATCCACTGAAAGATCTCGGAAACACTACGTTAAATCAAAAAATGTTTCAGACTAAAGTTTTTTTATTTCGATGGGGACATAAGATGATATTATTGACTTTGGATGACATTATCAAGGTTAGGACAACTAACTTTTACTTTAAATTTTTTAAACAGAACCTTCCAATTTTCATTACATATTCTTGTAGCTTATCTCGGGAGCTTTTCAAAACACTGTAATAAAATACTTTTTCATTAAGTACTTTCTAAGTTGTAAGGCTTTAAATTTACAGTATTGCCGGCATTCGCATTAATTATCCAAAGTGTCTAATGGAACTAAGACCTCTTAAATATTGTTGTTCAGGATTATGACCTGGATAACATTTATTAAAATCAAGGCTATTGAGGAACAAAAATATATTATTACCTACGTTGATTATACCAGCAAAAAGTTACTTTAAATGCCACACTTAAGTATATGATACAAACGTCTGATTTTCAATGTCTGATATTTCCTAAAACTCTCTTCGTAAATTATCTAAAGTTTTATGGAATATAAAGATAAAATTTATTTTCGGACCCGAGACGGTAGCCACCTTCAAAAAACAAAAAAAATCTAATCTTGGAAAAAAGGTATGGGTATGCCATACTCGATAGTGTTCATAAAGGTTAATAAATATTATTGTAACATATACATATTAATACAAATTATTATATCTTGTAATTAATATTGCAATATAAAGTATTATTCCTAAGTAAGTATTATAATTGTATTAATTATTATTACAAAATATAATTAACATCATAATATGATCCCATTAAAAAATAAGACATTTAAATAGAGAAAATATACATATTTATCTAACATTACTTCAAATAATATAATAAGATTCCTTAATTCGAACAAATTAATAAATAAACAAGAAACGTCCGCGAGCTGAATGTTTAATGCCACATATTAAATCTCATATTATAAAAATAAATGTTTCAAGTTTCAACCTCTATTGGATCATTCTCAATTTGCGACTTAAAATTACGCTCTACCGCTCACTGAGCGCTACATAACCTTACAGCCCAAACATGACATTAAAGAAATAATAAACAACAATAGAGGAAAGTCACCGATACCGACGTACCACTTTGTTTTTAGACAATATTTCTTAAACAAAAGGTAAAAATAAAACTTCAAAAACATAAGTACAAATTAAAAAGTGTTTTTTATTAGATAGTATAAGCAGTTTTTATAATACTGTTTGTCAATTTTGCAATAATTAATTTTTTCATAAGATAAAGAAAAATGAGCTAACAAAATGGGCTCCAAAATTGACACAGTAGGCAATTCTATGTATTCTTACTTTTTTCTTTTAGAAAAATTATCTGTATAAAGTGCTTACAAGATATAGAATGTATATAAGACTTTCCAGAATCTCTTTACTTCGTTATAAAACATTTTTGTTGAATTATATGCATATTTACTTTAAGCTGTTCTGCAAGATACAAATATGTAACGCGATAGTTTTTTAAGAATTTTATCATATATGCACAATTGGCTTTAGCTCTAATAATTATTTGACATTATAAAACAACATTATAAAGATTAAGTTAGCTCTGGTCTGTTTTACAGCAGGTGTAATGGTTTACGCTTCACTCCAATTTTTAATTTAAAATCATATTATGAAAAACCTATGAGAAAAAATAATATAAGTAAAACTGATAAGGAAATTGCAAGCATTAGAACAACGTAATATTATTAATAATATAGTCACTATTATTTAAATTATTTGTAAAAGAAAATAGTAAGAATTTTATTTTTGCATTTGTAGAATTTTACTTTAGCTAATTTGAATTTTCATTATTAGCTAATTTGATACAGAAACAAACTACAAATAGGATAGGATCGGTATTATGAATACTGCAGGTAATATGATCACTCTTTATATTTCTGTAATGATTGATAGTGCCAACTGCTGTAAAAAAATGCCTCTGCCTTCGCAACATTTCAATATGCTGCAAAGTTTGATCTAAATTTATGTAATTTGGATATTTATCATATTAAATAAGTAGGTTATTTAATAAGTCATATTAAATAAGTACATTATTTTTTTATAATATTTTTTACGTTTTTTCCTCTAACTTTATAAAGTCCCCAATTTACATTGAGATAAGATATAAAGAGTATGCGTTTCGCGAGTTTCCTCCGTGTCCAGATCCATTCTTGGAATGCTAACATTTCATGAACCTTGCAGTCCACTTCATCAGGGCGAGGAGTAACGTGATACAAGGATTATGAAACGTTAGCATTCCAAGAATGGATCTGGACACAGAGGAAATCCACGAAACGCATAATCTTTATNAAACGCATAATCTTTATATAGAAAGCACCCGTGAAAGCCTCAAGAATATTATCAAATACCTCTACGGGGAGAGGTTATCCTTGCTAAAGTAAATACTTTTAGCAAACTCAGGTCTTCTTTAGCCAAGAACCTATCGAACTTGGCATTCCTAAAACGCTAAGGAATAATGACATCATCCCAAAGTTCCTACAACTCAAGGACCACCTAGGAACTCAAATCCAAAAACATCCTTCATAAAACTAGCCTTATCCTCATCAAAGAACACAATCACTTCACTAAATTACAAATAATCTAGATTTCCCATAAAACCTTTAAACTCTACCTACCACGTTACCACCACGTTATGGCATGATATCTGGAAAACTTTAGATCGTATTACATACGAACAAAGCATGAAGACTCACACACAATCTTCTAAAAGATAGAAACAGAAAAACATAAACCTTGTCCCTCACAAAAATCCACCCTCTCTACTTAACATCAAGAACCTATCCAACAAAGTTGTCTCAAGACATTATATCTGCGCTTGCCAAAGGTCCTAACTTTGTAGTGGCACCTAGAAAGATTCCGAAGGAAGAGATTATCAGTCAAATATAGTCAACCATCTACCGACTCTCATCAGAACAAGCAGATAATATCCGCAGACAGATAACCAATATCCTTTCCAAAGCCAAACCTCCTCCACCAAACATCACTAGACAAGAGCGATTGGCCCTCCAAGACCTGAACAGGGACATCGTGTTTCCAGCCGACAAAGGCAACAGTAGTCATGAACACATCAGACTATAAGAAAAAGACAAAGAACCTTCTCTTGGATAAAACATACAAAAAGCAAACATCCAACTAATACAATCACGCAGAACACCAAAATTTTGGTGAAAAAAGCAACATTCCCAGTAAAATTAAATCAACATTAAAACCTACAATTCCTCTCCCACCAAGATTATACGGACTACCAAAGTATACAAATCAAACATCCCCCTCAGATCAATTGTCAGCGCCATATACTCCGACATACAACTTATCCCGCTTCCTGGCACAACACCCCTCATTGGAAAATCCGAATCACACATAATTAACTCAACGGATTTTATACAAAAGATTCAAAAAATCCAACTACGTCCCACAGACCTGCTTGTAAGTTTACTAGACGCAGAATCCTTTTTCACACAAGTCCTAATAAAAGACATTAAATATAATAAAGGCCTCACATGTCCCTTCTGACCTCATCCCACTAATAGAGCACTGCTTAATAATCACTTACTTCTCCTATAATAATTTTATAAACAAACTTCAAGAGCGGCAATGGGCTCTCCTATTTCTTTGATCATCTTCATGGAGAATTTTGAGAAAAAGGCCCTCAGAAATACACTAAAAAAAAACCAGAAGTTTGGTTCCGTTATGTAGACACATTCGTGATACGGAGACACGGCAGAGCCGAACTCCGTAAATTCCTTATTTTCCTCAACAATCAACCTCCAAATATCCACTTTACTATATAGATATAAAAGAAAATAGAAAACTCCTTCCTAGATATTCTTTTCTCTAAGAAAGCTGAGTAAGTACCTTAGATCATCAAGTGAGACAAAATTAAGAGACTTATCAAAAAGATAATTCTACACCAGTTAAGGGAAATCGGAACTAATAGACTCATTTTTCAGTTTCAAATTTTTACAGACAAAATTAAGAAACTTATCGAAAAAATGAATTCTACACCCGTTACTATATACATTTGACTACCTAATAATATTTTAATAATAAGGGGAAACTGATAACTAATATGAAAAAAATGCATTTTTCTAATGCATTCCATCTGATTTAATTAGGCCCGGGACCGAGGTAATTCGAGAAAATTTTTATTAAAATAAAGATTAATGTATTTTAAGCTATATCTTTGGCTACATATTAATAAAACTTTTATAAAAATACATTTTAGACACAAACTTTTGCTTCGCAGGACAAATAATACTTCTTTTTGCAAAATTCGTTCATTTCGTACAAAAACACATCAAATAAGTCTAGTTTGCGAGATTGGACATTAGGGAACTAAACTTATAACATTTAGCACTGAAGAAAATCTCTTTAAAGAAATAAAATTTTGAATAAGTATTATAAGAGTCGTCATTAAATGAGTCATACAGTTCCATGCTGTGTTTAGTCTACTATCCCCATCCGTTCCTTTTTTAAAAACATTAACAATATACGATAACAGAGACCAATAAATAAAAAAAAATCTGTTAGACTTTATTAAGTAAGAACTACACTTACTATCTAAGTAGAAATCAAATATCTCAGACAATCAAATACGATAGTAAAACAAAAACTTCAAGAATAAAAATATTTACTTAGATGTACGATTTTTTTAAATTGTGGCACAACTTCTGTGTTCGCAATAAGATGTTACAGCAGACTTAGACAGTCGCTGCTGCGTGCTCAGACACGTTTATACGTTTTTACGTATATTTCGCATATGTTTTTATTGTAGCCTCGATTATTCTACTTACCCATATATTCAACTGATCTCTGTCTCTCCTATAGTATTTCTAAAAGTTTTAAACCGACATTGTAGCAAAAATAATTTGACATAGTATGCGTCGAATAGACAGAGAAACAGTATTTTTATATGTAAATGAAATCTGTTTACCTTTAGAAAAGAAATCATGTTTTTGTAATAATGTTACGTTTGATGTCGATTAGTACAATCTGTGAAATGCTTTTTTATAACTATCATCCGAATGTATGAAAATTCTGATAATGAATCAAATCGCAAAAGTGCGATGATTAAAATAATTATAAGGATGATGTCAATATAATTTTATAATTGACAAATCAAAAAGCCTTTATATGTGCAATATACAAATAATTTTTTATTAATATATTGAAACGATTCGATATTTTTTCTGCAGTTGTTGGAGTACATGTTAAATTTTGGACCGACTTTTGAAGCGTCGCCTTTTCCCCCGGCGCCACCGCTCAACGCTCGACGGATGAGCCGCCACACTGGTTCGTACGCGGACGTGTATCTTAGGAGCATTGCACTATAAGAAATTTGCTGCGACCATACCTTTCAGCAAATAATCAATCCTTTACTTTCCTTAGCCTTCTGTGATGTCTTCTTTATTCACATGTTGAATAAAGAAGACATCACGGAATTATTGGAGTTAAGTCATCATTCCAGTTTAAAATTACGCATTTTGTTCTATGTCGACTCTTATTAACCTTAAATTAGTATTATTAGTATTCTATATTAAAAGATATTACATTCTGTGGCACGTATGCGTGGTCAGTAACGCTTTGAAAGAAAACTGAATGTATCATAAAAATAATAAAGTAATATTTTAAAAGTACATTACATTCAGTAAAATGTATTTACTTATTAATATGATGTTCAAACTATTATTAAGAAAATAACAATTATGTAGGAAGAAAAATATTTTCATGATAATTTGTTGGACGGTATGGTCGCAACATGTTTCTTATACCGATGTTTCTGATGCTCCTGAGGTGCACGCGATCCAGCGGTCGTCGAACGTTGAGCGTTTGTAAGGGAGAAGTAGACAGAAATTGGCTGGAAATGTGCAATTAATTCCGAGCACACTGAAGTACACATATAATTTCTATAATTTTATAAAAATATATTTGGAGTATGTTTATTAATAACGTCATTTATTATAGTTTAAAAAAAATTACGAAAAAGAAAAAAGCAAGATCGAACATAGGATTCAACA
The DNA here is from genome assembly GCA_017607525.1 of Pseudoatta argentina. NCBI lineage: Eukaryota > Metazoa > Arthropoda > Insecta > Hymenoptera > Formicidae > Pseudoatta > Pseudoatta argentina. The sequence continues at coordinate 709,361 of JAANIA010002897.1, forward strand.
TTCTAACTCCCAAGATCACGCTGAGTTTTTGCGGATCATCTCTATGAACACGGTACATAAAATACACGGAAAATCGTAAACTATTATATCTCGTCAGCTATCACGTTTTGAAATCATTTTTGCTATTATATCTTAATGAGTTAAAGGTATATGATTAATCCTTTCGCTTACAATATCGTGTGAGACTCGTGGTAAAGAAATCGGGCCAAATATAAGTATCATTGGTGAAAGCTGATACGTCTATCGGGTCAAACGTAAACGATACGTTCCAGGCTGTTAATTATGGCACGCGCCATCGTAACTTAAATTGTAGGGCAAAGGGTTAATATAATTTAATAAAAGTTATGTATTATCTAGAATGTTTCTTTCTCCTCTTATGATACACGCCAAGCGGCCGAGATTGCCGAGAAAATATTTTTGGTCGCTAGAAACAAGCGACTATAGAGAGAAGGACAGACTCTAAGAGACTCTGACAGACTCGCTGTTTTGCTAGACGAGTCCAGCCTCTGTGCGGACAGAGGCTCACCGATTACAATCAGAGCTTCTATCCGTTTTTGTTCTTTCTTTGTCTCGCTCTACTGAGACAACGGAAAAAATTTTAAATTACAAACACGGTTGCCAGTTCTCCGTTTTTTTCTGACAGACTTCGGTTTCTTGGACTAATATTTGATACTCCAGTAGACGTGAAAATCTCCAATTGTTGTAAACTTTTCACGTCTACTGGAGTATCGAATATTAATCCAAAAAACCGAAGTCTGGCAAAAAAAAACAGAGAACTGGCAACCGTGTTTGTCATTTAAAATTCTTTCATTTTCTTTTTATTAAATTATATTAATTAATATATCTTTCTCATTATAATAGCAAAAATGATTTCAAAACGTAATAATTGACGAGATAAAATTTACGATTTTCCGTGCGCTGTATGTACCGCGTTCGTAGAGGTGATCCGCAAGAACTCAACGTAGTCTCGAGGGCGTTAGGTGCAAAATCAGAATGTTGAAGATCTTATGTTCGATCCTGCTTTTTCTTTTTTTTCATAATTTTTCTTTTAAATAATGTTATTAATAAATATTTATATTACTTCAAATATATTTCTTATAAAATTATGGAAATTATATACGTATACTTCAATGTGTTTGAAATTAGTCGCTTATTTTGGGCCGTTTTCTGAAGTGCTGCCTACTTTCCCTTCACAACTGTTCAACGCTTGACGGCCGAACCGCTGGATCGCGCGCGGACGTGCATCTCAAGAGCGTCGCAGTATAAGAAACATACCTTCCAGCAAATTATCATGAAAATATTTTCCTTTTTACATAATTGTTATTTTCTTAATGGTGATTGAATATCATATTAATAAGTAAATACATTTTACTGAATGTAATGTATTTTTAAAATATTACTTTATTATTTTTATGATATATTCGGTTTCTTTCAAAGAGTTACTGATCACGCTTCTGTGCCACGGAATGTAATATAGAATTTTACTTTACCACGTCATATATCTGGTCATCTGTTTGTATTTTTCTTAGTAGAATAAATCTGGAGAATGCACTTAAAAGACGTATCAATAATAGAACTTCAAAGATAATAGAGAATTTTCACAATAACGTGGATCCAGATACGATGAATGCCTTTTCTTAATTAGTCGCTAAGAAGAAGATAATGCGACCATGATATCGATTATGTATCTTTTTTCCTAGGATGAAAACGTGAAAAGTAAAAATTTTTTTATATATGTATGTGTATATGTATATGCATACTTATACCGCTTTCGACGCTGTACGCATAAAAAACAACGGCGTCATACGAGTCAATCAGCTGTAACTAGTATGATCCGCATTCACATCGTTGCCGCGCAACAACTGTCAATTCAGTGTAGTGTAGTAGTGTTCTACACACATCCGCACGCGCGCGCGCGCGTGTATGTGTGTGTGTGTGTGTTCGCGCGCGCGAAGGAGTTTACCGCTTGAAATAATTACAAGAAGCGTTTTACTGCTTCATGTAATAGGAAGAATAAGAATGATTTTGAAGCGTTCTACTGCTCCAGAAGCGTTTTATCGCTTCATGGAATCAGAAGGAATGAGTATACTCTATTCGAAATGTTTCAATAATACAATTAATCGTTTTGAACATATATGAAATGAAAAAGAATGGTTTTGTGAGAGAGACAGGAAAGAGAAATTTCTGTGATGGTAGTTTTGTACTAAATGAAATTGTTCCCAATATATTATGAAAATAGTTACTCACTGTTTTTTTGTTTGAATGGGGGGACGACGATAAGAATCCCTTCAGGTGATCGGATTGGAAGACTGACTGGTAATGGTGGCCCTCAATTGGTGTTGAATCTTGATCGAGACTGGTTTAACCAAGACGTTTATTACATCCGATCGAGAGAGCATCACGTACTATTACAGTGGTATGACCGAGTGACGGACTGATTTTCTGGCTCAAAAAGGTCTCGTATTTATATTCGCGGAGATGATATGCCTTTCTTTGTTTATTGGCAGTAGGTTATTGACCTAGCGTCTTTTAGAAATTGGACACTTGGATGAATCGGATTGGTAGATTTGTAATTAGTCTTATCTAACTCCGAAAGCGCGCGAGCAACGTCAAACAACTGGTAAATAAAGCTTTAATGTGAAAGATTTATTGGGCAACGGGTGACCTTCTGCCCCGTGACTTGGCTAACTCTGAACCCTATCTGTAAAATTTGTCGCTGGAAAAGTTGAATTTTAATTACTTTACCAGTACTTGGTTTGCTATATTAAACAAAAACTTATTTCCTAATTAACTTCCTAATTACTTATTTCCTAATTAAACAAAAGAACAGTTGTAAATTTTTCACAAAAGAAAAGAATCGTGAAGTTTTCTGGACATAACACTCGCGAAATTTTGAAAAATTATATAGAAATTCTAAAAAATTATATGAAAAATTTTGAGAAAAATTTTCACCAGGGTAATAGACAAGTTAATCTATATTATGAATTATAATAAATAATATTAAGAATAACAATTAATATTGAAGAACTTTTTGATATTTAACAATATAAAAACTAAAATGTAAGAGGAAGTAGGAGTCGGCACTGTAACTGGTGCGCAAATATACCTAATAATGGAAATGTTTATATGTCCATTTTTAATGTAAAAGATAAAATATAAAAAGTTAGTATAAAATTCGTACGCGTTTTGATTTACTTCAAGTCATTCTCAACGATTTCAATATAATTCTAATTCAGCACAAGTAGTGCATCTACCATAGTGCCAACCATCCAACATCATAAAGAGATTCCTTAGCTTCATCCCAGTTTGCAGACCAGAAGAAACAATTCTTATAAAGTAAAGCTATAATAAGAATGAAAATGTAAAATTATTTTTTTAAAAAAGAATCGACAAGCACGTAGATTGACATTCATCGAATTGATGCCACTTGTGTACACATACAGTAGTCAACCAGTAGAATATAATATTAATTTTGACAATTAGATGAAGTAACCAAGAATGGTCCAAATAATTTTTTCGTCAAATAAAAAGAATAGAATATAACAGTTGTTTACTCTTCGGTTACACGAAGACAAGTAACAAGTATCACAGTTGATACAAACGCTGATCTGAAATCGAAAACATAATTGTAAATATTAATTTTAAATAATATTCAGAACTGACGTCTAAAAATTCAGTATCTGTTTGGAGGTTTAAACTCCTTTTTTATGTTTTTATATGCAACATTTCAGATGTTAATTTTTTATTGTAATTCCTTTCTATATTCAAAACTTGCACCTCGTTTCAATCGAATTCATGATCAAATTGCAATCTGTGATCTAATGACATCTTTTTTCTAGTATAATTTCGGTGTTCAGAAATACGTGTATGTAGTTGACGACTAATTTGTCCTACATAAGAAGCCTTGCAGTCTTTGTCGGTAATCTTCTATACGACGTTTCTCCGCGCACAAATTGGTAAAAGATCTTTCTGCACTTTGATTAGACAGCGAAATTTATTAATACTATAAAATGCAATTTTGAATACCATATTGTTAATAATCTTCTTGAATTTATCTGATATATTGTTAACAAAAAGAATTGTAAACCATATGATATTATTGTTAGATGTCACATTTTTTTGCTACCTTTGTTCATCATGTTACTATTAGGACCTTGAATAATTTCTCGCTGTTTCTTCAAAGATGGCAGTAGTAGTACTCCGTGCATGGAATTTCGAATGGTAACGCACATGCAAGGAAGTACTGTATCTAACTTCACATTTTAGTGCGTGATAGTTCACTTTAGTGTAAACAAAGTAATTTTTTATTAGTTCTGAAAATGTCTATTTTTGTGCCGAATAAAGTGTATTTGCGGGGAATTTTATTACACTACTTTATTCAAAAGAAATCTGCAGCTGAAGCGCATAGAATTCTTGTTCAGACTTATGGTGACAATGCTCTGTTGGATACGACATGCAGAGACTGGTTTCGACGCTTCAAAAATAATGATTTTGAACTTGAGGATAAAGAACGTTCTGGCGCACCGAAAAAATTTGAAGACAAAGAATTAGAGCAATTACTCGATGAAGACCCATCTCAGACGCTATCAGAACTTGGAAAAATATTACAAGTTGATGAGTCAACTGTTTCAAAACGTTTAAAAGGGTTAGGAATGATCCAGAAGCAAGGACATTGGGTGCCGTATGAATTGAAGCCGAGAGACGTCGAACGACGTTTTGGCACGTGTGAACTACTGCTTCAACGGCAGAAAAGAAAAGGTTTTTTGCCAGTCACCGTATCGTGACTGGCGATGAAAAGTGGATACACTACGATAATCCAAAGCGTAGAAAATCGTGGGGTAAGCCCGGCCATGCATCCACATCGTCCGCAAAACCAAATATCCATGGCTCGAAGCTTCTTCTCTGTATTTGGTGGGATCAGCAGGGGGTAATTTATTATGAACTATCACGGGGGATCGCTATCGACTTCAATTGATGCGTTTGAGTCGAGCCTTAAAAGAAAAACGGCCGCTATACGCGCAAAGACATGACAAAGTGATTTTGTTACATGACAACGCTCGGCCTCATGTTGCAAAACCAGTAAAAACCTACCTGGAAACGCTTAAATGGGAAGTTCTACCCCACCCGCTGTATTCACCTGACATAGCTCCTTCCGATTTTCACCTATTCCGTTCGATGGCACATGGCCTAGCTGACCGGCGCTTTCATTCTTACGAAGAAGCTCAAAAATGGATCGATTCTTGGATAACCTCAAAAGACATGTCGTTTTTCCGACGCGGGATTTATGTACTGCCAGAAAGATGGGAGAAAGTGGTCTCTAGTGATGGGCAATACTTTAAATAAAATGTTTGTTTTCCTTATATTTTAAATACAAGTTTCTATTTTGTAAAAACAGCGAGAACTTATTCAAGGTCCTAGTCATTTAATAAAATGATGATAAGTTCAAAATTTTTTTAATGAAATTTTAGGTTAGAAAAGAAGAATACTTTGTCAGTCATACCTATGATCATGCCTTTTTTCTGTGACAGAAGATGTTTGAAAAAATTTAGATATCTACCTGAAAAAGTCGATTTTTGATGCCAATCAAATATTAATCTTTCGTTATGAATTAAAATAGTTGTGTCATGAAAATTAATTTTGTTATCTCCTACTTCTATTGTGAACTGTAGCCTTAGATATACCGAGTTAAACATATTTAAAAAATTATCGATTTATGTACTAGGAATCGCTACCACAATATTGTCAATATAACGATAACAACTTGATCGAAAAACCAATGTTATCAAGTATACTTTCTTCAAGGTCAGCCATTATCATATCAATGATAACCGGTGATAAAGGGAAGCCCATAGGTATCCCAAAGTTCTGCTTATAAATTCGATCATCAAACATAAAAAAAGTAGACTCAAGAACAAACTGAACTGCTAACAAGAATTCATTAGAAACATTGCAACATTCTGAGATAAAATTCCATCTTTTCTCAATATTCTTAATGGCCAAGTTCAGTGGAATATTAGTGAAAAGCGAAACCACATCCAACGAAATTAAATTATAGTCACTATCAAGGTGTAAATTTTTTAACTTGTTGACAAGATCATAACGATTATTGATGTGGCTTCGCAATTGTGCTATTTTTTTTGGCAATTAATTTGTATAAACACGTTGCACATGTATAAAATGGACTGTTAATAGACGACAGTTCACTTTGTGTACCTTTGGGACACCAAAAAACCAAGACACCAAAAAATGATTTATACATAAATTCCGAGATATACGTAGTTCGATCTTTTCCAGTTTGTCAGTAACTCTTTAAGTTTGTTGGTCATTTTTTTAGTCGGATCTTTGTTTAGTCGGAACTAAAGTATATGCTGACCCCGTTTCGGATCAGCGCCTGTATCGACTGTTACACTTGTTATTTGTCTCCCTAACCGAAACTAACCGAAGAGTGAACAACTGTTACATTTTATTCCTTTCATTTGACGAAAAAATTATTTGGATTACTCTTGTTGCTTCATCTAATTGTCAAATTTAATATTATATTCTACTGGTTGACTACTGTATGTGTACGCACAAATTGCATCAATTCGGTGAGTGTCAGTCTGTGTGCTTATTGATTCTTTTTTAATAAATAATTTCACATATATCTGACATTCTCATTTTTATTATAGCTTCACTTTATAAGAATTCTTGTTTCCTTTTGACCTGTAAACTGGGATGAAGCTAAAGAATCTCTTTGTGATGTTGGATGATTGGCACAATGATTGATGCGCTACTTGTGCTAAATTAGAATTATATTGATACCGTTGAGAATGACTTGAAGTAAATCAAAACGCGTACGGATTTTATACCAACTTTTTATATTTTACTTTACATTAAAAATGGACATATAAACATTTCCATTATTAGGTATACTTGAGCACCGATTACCGCACCGACTCCTACTTCCCCTTACATTTTAGTCTTTATATTAAATTATAATAAATAAATATATTAGTCATAGATTAATCCCTTTTTTTGCTCAGTGAACGGTTTCCTCTGCTGAATGCAGCCAATACTGTTTTAAATATTGTCTAAAACATTAAACTACTGAATACAATTTTGATATGGACAATAAAATAATATAGTAATCCCTAAATGCATTAATTATTGTCTTATGCATTTTACACATCGCTCCAAGTTCTTCTTATGTGATGGAATGGATCGACGGCCAGTAATTCAATTCATTGACCAATGAAAGTAAAATAATGTGCAGATTTCTAATGATGTAAACCAAGTCTTATGTTAGCATGGATGGAAATACCTAATAAATTAATAAATACGTTTTAATAATAAAAATGAGTTTAAAATCTCATATAACAATTGTCTAAAATTCTAGTTTGATTGTAAAAATGAAAAATTTGAAGCTAAATACCTGAATAGACAGTTTATTGTTATGTAAAATTATATGTATTTTGTAACAATTATATAATCTTTTTGGCAGCTTTGCTGGTGAGAACTCATTTAACCGTTTATAATGTACGATGACGTTACAATAATATGTATGGTTTACATAAAAAGACAATCACAGGAATTGAATAAACATAGCGATACAAAATCATTATCGGATACATATCTTCCAATCTTCAGTCCCCTTCCTAATGTTTTTACCTTCTCTATCTTTCTTTCTTTTCTCCCTTTTCATTTCACATATTTTCTTCTGTTTCTTTATATATTATTGTAACGTCATCGTACATTATAAATGATTAAGTGAGTTCTCATCAGCAAAACTTCCAAAAAGAGATTACATAATTATTACAAAATACATATAATTTTACATAACAATGAACGGCCTATTCAGGTATTTAACTTCAAATGTTTCATTTTTTACAATCAAACTAGAATTTTAGACAATTGAATTGAACTACTGGCCAATCCGTTCCATTATATAAGAAGAACTGCGAGCGATATATAAAACGCGTAAAACAATAATTAATACAATTAAGGATTATTATATTATTTTATTGTCCGTATCGAAATTGTATTCAGTAGTTTAATGTTTTAGGCAATATTTAAACATTGTGAATAATAGTGATTGAAACATTTGTTTTTATATGTATAATATAAGATTTAGTATTTACCTAGCATTATATATATATATAAACATTCGATTTAGCTCGTGGCTCTTTCTTGTTTATTTATTTATCTAACATATTTAATTACTTTTGTTTATATCGTATTTTCATTTTAAAATCTGACGATTTTTTGCCTTTATCTTCTGCAATATATATTTTAATTTTTAAATTATATATATATATGGGTCATTCTCCGTCAACCGGAGAAGCCCCCTGACCAAAATTGTTTTGAGGTAAAACAAAAAAATAAAGGCTTAAAATTCGTGAAAAAATATGAACTTTCGAATACCGTGTGCTGTTTTTCACTAATGAAAATGGCGGATTCAAGATGGCGGACTAAATTCGTAAAATGTTTCTTTATGGCGATGAAACTGGGTACTGTGGGGTTTTCGGGGTCGCTGATTACGAACATGGTGTCAGATTTCCAAAATTCGCAATGGATGATCCAATATAGCGGATCGAAATGATAAGAAATGTGCAAATCTTCGTGAAAAGTGGTATTTGATTTCGGGGATATTTGTTGGTTACTCATTTCTGAAATAATGCAAAACTTAAGCATATTACTTAAAAATGGTGATTTAGCGTTATCCATCCTGTACCACGTGGAGGTATCACCGTTTACAGGACTCGGCACCTACGCCAGGAACGCATTGTATAATGTATTTTGAAGGCACCTACGCCAGGAACATATTTTACAATATATATTACAGGCACGTACGTAAGAAACATATTGTACACTATTGCTACACGGAATTTACACCAGAAACGGTTTTTGCATCATAATCTATATTGCACCTTTGCCAGGGAGAAGTATATTTGATATTGTCAGCAAGCTATTTATCGACAAGTGAAACTTTCAGTGAGAAAGTTGTTTATTAAGGTATGAAGAAGTTTTCTGGAAAGTTTCATCTTCATTTGTTTAGTAGTTTTAAACTAATGAATGTTTAAATTTGCCATGGTCTTGCACTCAGCGCCGCGGGGCATATGACGCGCTGTCCGTGGGCCGCTACCAACTTTAAACATTCATTAGTTTAAAACTACTAAACAAATGAAGATGAAACTTTCCAGAAAAATTCCTCATACCTTAATACACAACTTTCTCACTGAAAGTTTCACTTGTCGATAAATAGCTTGCTGACAATGTCAAATATACTTCTCCCTGGCGAAGGTGCAATATAGATTATGATGCAAAAACCGTTCCTGGTGTAAATGCCGTGTAGCAATAGTGTACAATATGTTCCTTACGTACGTGCCTGTAATATATATTGTAAAATATGTTCCTGGCGTAGGTGCCTTCAAAATACATTATACAATGCGTTCCTGGCGTAGGTGCCGAGTCCTGTAAACGGTGATACCTCCACGTGGTACAGGATGGATAACGCTAAATCACCATTTTTAAGTAATATGCTTAAGTTTTGCATTATTTCAGAAATGAGTAACCCACAAATATCCCCGAAATCAAATACCACTTTTCACGAAGATTTGCACATTTCTTATCATTTCGATCCGCTATATTGGATCCTCCATTGCGAATTTTGGAAATCTGACACCATGTTCGTAATCAGCGACCCCGAAAACCCCACAGTACCCAGTTTCATCTCGATCGATTAACTATTTCCACATTTCATCCGCCATCTTGGATCCGCCATTTTCATTTTCGCAAATCTGACTTCATATTCCTAATCAGCGACCCTAAGAACCCCAGAATACCCTGTTCATCTCGATCGATTAATTATTTCCGAATTTGATCCGCCATCTTCAATCCGCCATTTTGAATTTTTGAAATATGACGTCATATTCGTAATCAGCGACCCCCAAAACCCCAAGGTACCCAGTTTCATCTCCATAAAGAAACATTTTACGAATTTAGTCCGCCATCTTGAATCCGCCATTTTCATTAGTGAAAAACAGCACACGGTATTCGAAAGTTCATATTTTTTCACGAATTTT
>JAANIA010002897.1:722062-732358 GCA_017607525.1 Pseudoatta argentina
AAAAAAATAGTAACATTAATTTATAATTAAAAATAAGAAAATAATAACAGTGCTTTTATAGAATAATGATAAAAAAATAAATCCTCTAAAACATACAGTGAAAAAAAAAAATTGGTTGCTGCAATAATTTAGATAGTAAAATGTGGCATAGCATTTTTATATAATTGCTGTATACATATAAAAATGCTATGCCATATTTTACTATCTAAACAGTTGCAGCAATCAATCTTTTCTTTCAGTGTAAAAATGATAATTATAAATTAATAGTAATTTTAATTTATTTACATAATTTAACCTAATCCTAACTTAAAGAGATATTAAACATTAATATGAACAAAAATAAATTAAAATATAGAGAAAGGTTCAACATCTCATATTATATACAATTATTTATATAAGCAAGATTTTATTTATGTTTTGGGGCATGCGTGGCACTCCGTGCCGCAAAATGTATAATACTAATTTTAAAGTGAATAAAAGGCTAGCCAATTTAATAGAAAAAATACTACAATTGAAATATTTATGGTTGAGATTTGACATTAAATGAGGATCAAAGGTCGGTAATAAAAAAGGCCCATTTTTTAATAAAAAAAATTATCAATGATTTTTCAGAAAAACGAATTTTGTGGCATTCTCTAACGCGCCCGGTTAAGGGTTAAAAAAATTTTTTTTTCAAAAAATGTAAAATTTGTTTTAATTACAATTCTACATGTACTAATATAATATTTTAGACATAGGTATGTTATAAAATTAAATAAATTTTACGGCAGTCTACAAAAAAAATATCAAATACATAAATACAATATTTACACTGAAAGAAAAAATTCGTTGCTCTAACAATTTAGATAGTAAAATATGTCATAGCATTTTTATATGACTGCAGCAACCAGTTTTTGGTTGTAGCAACAAATTTTTAGTTGCGTTAGCCTATCTGTCAGATATATGATTTCGATAGGCTAACGCAACTAAAAATTTGCTGCTATAACCAAAAATTGGTTGCTGCAACCATATAAAAATGCTAGGTCATGTTTTATACTATCTATATTGTTGTAGCACTAATCTTTTTTTCCAGTGTATGTATAAAAATGTATGTATATCACACAGGTTTTGTCAGCGATTATTTATTCCAAAAGTATTCGATATTCAAGTTTGTCCAATTTATGGACGCACCGTGCTGGCTTTTCAAGGAATCGAAAGTGTTATTTTATACGAATCGAAACATGAGGATAAATTGTGTCAGTATAAAAAATTGGAAGTTATCAAATCCAACAAACTCGCAAATTTTGTCTGCTTTGAGAGTGGTTATGTTGAATACTTAGCAATTAGTGGAGGGAAACCGCGTTTATTTCACTTTTTTGAAAACGAATTTCAAGATAATTCTGACACAAATCTGCATTTTGATGGTAAAATGATAATATCATCTTATTAAGGCAGGGATTATCATCTTATTAAGAGATGATAATTCTTCTCTGAACATAAAACAAACAAAAACAAATGTTTATTTCACAGAAACAAATGAAATTTTGTGGATAATTACTATACCATTAAACACATATCGGGATGAATCTTTGTTACTAGTTCAATTAAAAAATTCAACAATAATCGCTTTAGCTTGGTATGGATCAAAGTTTAAGGTTGTGCCTTTACCCAATCAGGTTATAAATAACTTTGATTTATCAAAAATTATCGTTGTTCCAAACGTCGGATTTGCACATGTAAACATGCTTGTAACTATAGAAGTAACGTTAACTGAATCAGCGCATCCTATTCACGATGAGACGGAAAGCGTATTAAAGACACAAGCTTTATTGAAGGTATATCTACAAATATAATTAGTTTTATGTAAATATAACATAAAAATGATAATGTGTAAACTGTCTAATAACATTTTAATATATTTTATTTGTATATATGAATTAAAATATTTCATATCATATGTAACACATTGAAATAAATGTATCGGAGTGGAAAGTTTGTAACGCTATTTTATTTTTACTATCATTTCTAAATGCTTTTTAAAAAATTGGCAATTATATATATTCGATAGAGCAAAACTTCAACTATAAGAATTTGTTCTTTGAATTGCAGTACAATTTTTAACGGAATTATGAGTAATCTCAATGAAAATGCTCTTTTTAAATCACGATAACTCAGTAACAAAAAATATTAGAAACATTTTTTAAAAATTTGTAAGGAAAACTTTAAACTTTTACGTTAGAAAATCAAAAATTTTGGCAAGTTTTTTTGACAGACTCACAAAGTAAAAAGGAAATTTCATATTTTATTCAGCTCGTAATTTCTTATATACAAAAGTTATTAAACTCGCAAAAACTGAAAAGTCATAGTGATCTTTCAGAAGTATAAAGATGCTAACTTTACATATAAAACCCCTTTTTATTTAAACTTAATTCATTTTTTTTTAATTACAATTACTTGAATTTAGAAGTTCACGACGTTACTTCTATTCTGTCCTAATGTAAGACATAATTATATAAGATGTAGGAGAGGAGAAGGGGAGAGAAAGAGAGAGAGAGAGAGAGAGAGAGAGAGAGAGTTATATAAAATATATTTTTATGAATATAAATATATAAAGATTTTGTATGTGCTGTGCGCGTGCGCGCGAGCATATTCTGAATTATTTTTGTTAAATTTTCAGGAAATTTTTCGAAAACAAGAAGCTATCTTTGATGAGGCTGACACGCAATTCAGTCAAAGTTACTTTAAGAATGTGATAACAGGATTTTGGAATCTTTCAAAAGTAAATGTATCGAATGCTATACTCGAAGGTCATGTACATTATGGTGCTGTCAAAGTTGGTTCGATCAATTTGAAAATAGAAGACATATTGATAAACGTGACATCAAATATAGAGAAAATAGAAGAATTAGAAACAAAGCTTGATCAAATGTTATCAGATTTGAAAAGTATGACTAATTCAACAAAAATTACTTTACCGCCAGATGTTGAATTAAACGGAGATTTTTCGGTGAATGGTACACTATATACGAAAAATATAATTGCGGCTTTTATTAATAACGCATCAACTTCAATCATAGAAAATAGTATTGCAAATCGAATCAACGTTCAGAAATCTGTTTCGTCTATTGACACTAATAATTTAACGATTTTCTCTTTAAATGGCATTCCGCTGGAAAAAATCATGTTTGATTTTCAAATAAAAAATTATAGTGACGTAAATTTTTCAATATTAAAGAGATTAAAAATTGATGGGCACTTGAATTTTTCCGTTTTAAATAATATCAAATGGAAGGAGCAGATACAAAATATAGTTTGGAAAGATGAATCGACAATTATTTCTGGAGAGACAATTGCAGAAAGGGTAAAACAACTTAATATTATTAATATTATTCTTGAGGCTTCCACGGGTGAAAGCCTTTCTATATAAAGGTTATGCGTTTCGCGGATTTTTTCCGTGTCCAAACCTATTCTTGGAATACCAACGTTTTGTAAATCTGCAGTTCACTTCATCAGGGCGAGGAGCAGCCTGATACTAGGAATATGAATGGACTGCATGATTCAAGAAACGTTGACATTCCAAGAATGGATCTGGACACGGAGAAAACCTGTGCGAAACGCATAATCTTTATATAACTTAATATTATCATTGAAAATTAAATTAATTGTCCAATATAAATCTTGATAATACAAATTTTCTCTTATAAGAAAATAAGTTGTTACTTATATAAGTTGTTAATGTTGTATACACGGTTTAATATTGTATTCATAGTTTATTTTCGAAAAAAGTAGTTAGTATACGTATAAAACTAGAATGCCTTTAACGCAATAATAAAAAAAGTATTTATATGCCCTTTTTTTCTCTTGTTTTTTTAATGAAATATCACCGATTGCATCATTTTTGATTGACATTCTGTGTGTACCAAATTTAAATCTTTGTCAAATAACATTACTCTAAATACGAAGCGCTACTACGGTCTGAGTGTTCAGATGTTGAACTAATATATATATTCATATAAATGAATTAATTTCAGAAATGATAATTACGTGCCTATATGATTGTAGGACTTTCAACGCAATCAATCTGAAATATTAATAATCCCCCCAAATTTCTCAAAATAATCTTAAAAAACTGTAATAAACTTATTGTGAAAAATATTGCCTCGGCCGAGAGTCGAACCCGGATCTCTTACATTCCGTGCGAGTGTCCAGAGCCTTTAGACCACTGAGACCTAGATATTTTTTGCAATAAGTTTATTATAGGTTTTAAGGGACTCCCGGCCGAGGCAATATTTTTCGCAATAAGTTTATTACAGTTTTTTAAGATTAATTTGAGAAATTTGGGGGGGATTATTAATATTTCAAATTGATTGCGTTGAAAGTCCGACAACCATATCAGCACGTAATTATTATTTCTGAAATTAATTCATTTATATAAATATATATATTAGTTCAACATCTCAACACTCAGACCGTACTAGCGCTTCATATTTAGAGTAATGTTATTTGATATAAACAGTCTTGTTTTCAATCTTATTGTTAAATCTTTGTAATTTCATTTTTCGATAAAAGATAATATTTTTTTCAACAGCTTGTCGCCGAAAAAGCTAATGTCAAAAATCTGAATTATTTGCAATATCCAAGAAATTACGTTCTAATGAATGAACTAAATAAATTTTCTGCCAATGTCACGGGTGAAAAGCACTTTGTTAACTTGTCTACGAAACATTTGTTAACCATCAAGACAATAAATAAAATTGATATTAATGATTTTGTTATTCTCAATAGACATGAAATTATTAATGAAGAAACTATGTTTAAAGATCTAGAAATTGATGAAATTTTCCAGGTATGATTAGTTAATCATATATTACAATTAGCTATAAATCCAGAGTTCTGTCATAATTTCAGATTGACGGAAATATAATAGGCATTAATGCAAGCGGCATAGAAGATTTGCTTAACGAAACCAATAGGCTTTTATCAGATATTAGTTTTGAAAATCTGATCATTATGGGAAATATTGTACTCAAAGATTCAATTAATACTAAAGCGTGGTCAGATCTCGACAATTTTTTATTAAAAACTGAAAAAAATGCAGTAATTATTGGAAATAAAAGATTTTGGAATGACGTCAACGTAAAATCTACGACAACAATCAAATCCAGACGAATTAATAATCACATTTTTTCAGAATTCGTAACCTTAAATACTAATCAACAGTTTCCTCGTAAGTACAGTATAATCAACTAAAAGTTTGTAAACATTATCTATTAGATTTTAAATTATTAAAATTAAAAAAGCAAATTTTTTATCTACATATAATAAAGCTATTATAAAAAAGGAATTACACATTTTTGAAAAATATACATCTTTCGTTTCCTCTCTATAATAGAATTGAGAAGTGAAAAAATTCTAATCTGTAGATAACACATACTGAAAAAATAATTAACGAAATTTGAATAAATATTTAGACAGTACACCAATAGAACCATTTGCTTATAGAAAATAAATATTTATTCGATTTGAAAACATAATACTTATTAAGTGTAATTCTTTTTAATTAAACAAATATTTATTTACTGTAAATAAATGATCCTATTCGTACTATCTAAACAAATATTTATTCAAATTTTATGAATTATTTTTTAGTATAGGTTTACTTGAATATATTGAATAGTTTAAAAATAATTATAAATCAACAATAGAAGATGAGTCATTTACTTTTCTATATTAATTTCATCATTAAAAATTCCTGACTATGTTTGTCTTTGAAGATCAATCAATCGACTGGCACCATTTAGCTGTTTAATTGGTATGGGATTGCATGGGAGAGTGATGGATCGCCTTATAATATATTTAGTTTATTTGTGCATATGACAAATTGTATCATGTTCTTTCTTTAATTCGATATTTATGATGGCTAAAAGATTAGCCAAAATGTTTATGGAAAGATAATAATAGCGCAATTATTAGCGCCAATCCCCATTAATCCGTTGTCTTATTTTATTTTATTAATAATTAAAAGGTTGCGCTAATCTATGTAGTTTGCATAAAATTTTCTATAAAAATTGTATTTCAGCAATACATCTACTTTATTAATTTCAGATTTAACAAAAATATCAGCAAGTGTCATGTTTGAAAATGTTACTCTTGGCATCATGAAGAAATTAGAGGATTATATAATCTACGAACAAAGTATAACTTCTAGTTGTTTTAATAAAATACTGTTATTTGTTAAATCATTTATTATCGATAATTTGTCTTTTGATACTATAAAACAGACTATCTCTCAAATTACTTTCTTTGACAAATTAAATAAAACTTTTCAACAAGTGTATTTCGAGAATTTAACGATTTCGACATTAATGATCGATGAGATCTTGCCTAATACAATCAATAGAATCAACTACATTGATTTGGTCAACCGTGTGTTAACATCCTATACGCAGCAGAATCTAACAGGTGCTTTAATAATAGACAAATTGGAAACTGACATCTTGGACGCAGAAATTATTAACGCAATATCTTTGAATACGTGGAATTTATTTTCAACACACGCAAAATTAGCTTATAATAACATTTTCAACGAAAATGCATCGATAAAAAATCTAAAAGTGACAGGAATTATAATGGCATCATCAATTAATAACAATAATATTATTGATATTTACAAAGAATATAACATGGCAACTGTCATTTTCAATACAAATGTATCGATTGAAAATTTGAAAGTAATTGGCTTTATAAACAATTTGAACCTATCTATGTTTATCACTGATGCTGTTCAGAAAGTCGATAGAAATATTACATTTATGGATCGCAAAACATTGAATAATATTACATGCGAATTTTTAAAAATACAATTTATAAATAAACATTTTGTAAACCATATTTTGGATCTAAATGAAAAGCAGATGCTAAAAGGGCCAATTGTCATAAATGGTATGTTGCATATATTAAACCTGTTAAGAAGTCTTTTACAAATGTACAGTAATCTTTCTAATATATTTGCATCTTTATATTATTAATGACACTTAAAAATATATGTATAGTGCATTTATTGTAAAATTAACAAAATAATATTTTTTAAATGTATATATAATATATATAATNTTATATATATATATTATATATATATTTATATATATATATATATACATATATATATATACACTTTAACTTATTGCTATTGTAGTTAACAAAGAATGGAAAATTTTTTAGAAGTAATTAGTTACCGTTACTAGCTACTGGTACTCACAAGAAAATCTTTACTGTTACCGTTACTTAAAAAGTTCTAACTTGTTACTTTTCCGTTATTTTTTAATGCTAAAATAAGATCAATTTAAAAAATATTTTACAATAGTCTTTGCTTATCACAGAGAAAAACAGTCCAGTTAAGCCAATAAGGTCTAACCAGAATGACATTTTGGTGAAGCCAAGCATAATTTCTGATTATGATAACTAGAAAATAATTCTATTTGGCCTCATAAAATAGTTGTAAATAATCTCATTCTGATTGTAAATAATAATAATAACATTAAACAATAATGACAATAATAACAATAGACTGATATAGAACGTAAAAACGTAGAACGTAACTAATTGTAAGAAGCGAAATGATTTTTCGGAATGAGCTAAAGCTTTGTATGTACAGATCTAATATTTCAGAATGAGTACGTGCGTGCGTGAAAACAGTTAAAGATAGAGGAAAGATATCTATTATCAAAGTTGTAGGATAAGTAGGGGGACATGCTTTGACTTTTTGCACGAAGAGAATTTTCTTTTAAAATCTACCCTGAAAATATGGTAATTATGGTACAATACAATTTTTTAAGATTTTTACCATGCACTTCAGTAAAATTAATCAAACCTATTTTATACTTTATTATATTCTATTGATGAATGAGAGAGATTTACATCAAAATTCTTCGAAATACAAATGTTGTCCCCCAATTATCATATTTTCAGAATAAACTATAAGAAATAATTCTTTCCGTGTGAGTAATCTTAAATGTCCTTGATTTTCATACTATCAATAAAAAATTTTTTTTTATTAGCAAGGGTATTTTTTACTCGTTTTATCGAGTGTTCAATGAGCTGAGAATAACTTTGCGTTAGAATATCTTTTCACCACAAAATACAACTATTGGAGTATAAGCCAAAATAAGCAACTATTGTAGGTTATAAGCCAAAATAAACTAGAGCCAAGATAAACTGTTCACTATGTTGATTGAGATACAAGAGCTTAACAGAACCTTTTCAAACAAACACATTGATAGAGATGATCTTGCGTTATTCTCTGTGAGAACACCTGATTTGACATGTTTGGACATCTTTGGGAAAGAGTAAAGAAGCTAACTTACTTTCAACGTCCTATCACTTCGGGAGAAAAGAATAAAATAATATTTTTCGCGATATAACGATTCAAGATTAGAAAAAGCAAGCTTTTCATGAAAACTACAGGCATGTCTAGATCAACATGGCGAACATTTTGAACATTTATTACAATAATAAAAAGTTTGTTTTAAATCTTCAGTCTGACTTATGTTAGTTTATATCTCGACAATAGTTGAATTTTTGAAAAGATACTCTAATGGAAAACTATTCATTCATTGAATACCATTGGTAGAATAAGTAAAAAATACCCTTTTCCATTAAAAAAAATTTAGAACCAAATATATATACCAGATGTATATACAGTGTGTTTCATAAGTAACAATAGATCTTTCGCACATTAGCAAAATGGACTAAATTGAGAAGAAAAGTCCTTTACATTTAATAATTTTTGCAATAGTAAACAGGATATTAATTACTAAAAATTGTCGAAAATTGGTCTTCAATAATTTTTTACTCAAATCTATCAACTTTACAGAAAAGACAAAACACTGCAAGAGACAAAAATTGTTTATTTTCTTCTCATAGAGCTCTAAAAATTTTTTCAAAATTTTTTCAGAATTTTTTAATACCGTATTTTCTCAAGCCTTGTTAGGCCATCTCCATTCCCCGCGGCCCGCGCACCGAGCTAACAGTGAGCACACACTTGAGTAGTACGCCAAGCGAACGCGCGTATTCGGTGATCTTTTAAGATAATATCTCGTTAACTATTGCGAAAATTGTAAAATGGTAGAGGACTTTCCATCTCAGTTTAGTCCGCTCTACCTATCCACAAACTCTGATGAATTATGAAATGTATACATGTCTGGTTCTATAAACGACGCGTCAATTAAATTTTTGGTTTTAAAACACAATCTGCTAAAATATCATAGACCAATCACAGTGCCATATTAGATTCTTAAGGCATTACTTAAAATTGTCTTTAAGAATGAATTATGAATACCGGCCAAAAATTAAATATGTACAAAATTATGTCATACGTTAAAAATATAAAAAATAATGGTAAAAGTAACTGTAAACGGTAAAAAGAAACTGTTTTGATTACCATTATCAAAATAATGTAACTACGTTACAGTTATACAAAAAAAAATGTAATGTCGTTACATTTATCAGTTCGTTACCAGAAAAAGTAATTTGTAACGGTAACAGCGTTATAAGTAACGAGTTATTTTCATTCTCCAGTATATATAAATTAGTGACATCATTAGAAGATTAACATTTATTTGTATGTTTATTTAAACTTTTATTGATTATATATATAATTATCTATAATATTTTATAATTATTTATTTATGTTTTTGTCTTAATCTTTTCTTTTTTATTTTTGTAGTCTTTTTATAATAACAAAATTAATTTCTTTCTTTTTCTTTAAGGCTCAGTCACGGTTCTAAGAAATTTTAATACAACTGGCAAGATTGGAAATTCTGTTTTTTTAAGCAATTTCGCAAATAGGTTTAAAGAAAATTCTTATACTTTTCGTGGTAATGTTTACTTCATTGAGACTGCTTCCATAACAAGATTGAACGTAAGTGGATCGATTCAAGGATCAATGTTAAACAGTTTCTTCAAGACCATGATCTTTAAAAATGATACAAATGTTACAATTTTTGGACTAAAATTATTTAAAAATTCAGTTACATTTAATAATGCATTTAACATCGACGGCAGCTTAAACAATTTAGATTTATATAGATTTTACGAAAATGTTGTTTATATCAATAAACCTTTCTCAATTAATACCAAAGTTACGTTCAGAGAAAATATTTGTCTACGAAAAAACCTCGTAGTAAAAAATAAATTACAATCATATACCATTATGGAAGTTGATATGAAAGATTTTCAGGAGAATGTTATTGCCCTTAATAAACCTAAATATTTTCCAGGTAATTATCGATTTTTTTTTGTATTAGTAAAAATGTATAG
>JAANIA010002897.1:732951-748436 GCA_017607525.1 Pseudoatta argentina
ACGATATATAACTATAATATATTATATATGTTATTTGTAATTAATAATAACATTACTAAAGTATACATCATTGCAAATAATTAAATACTTAATTTTGAAGCATAGGAAAAAATATTTGTTTTTCATTTCAGCACGAATAACACTCAACAATGTGACTTTCCAAACAAATATAAAAGTCATGCAGGTCAATGACTTACAAATGAATCTGTTGATTTTATTAAATATGCGACAGTTTATTATGATCGATAAACTTAATTGTACTAATATTATTGTTAGAAACATTCAGATATCAGGACATATTAACACCTACCATATAGAAGATATCTACGCGGACACCTTCATGGTATAATGAACGTAAAATTAAAATAAAACTTTTATCGTTTGGAATAAATTTAGCAAATAAAACATAAGATGTTGAAGATGTTCCAATAAAGTAATACAGATTATTTAGACATACAGATTATTTAGACATATTATTTTAGTCTCTTTTTTGTTTCTTCCATGCATAATTAATGTTAAAATTAAAATTACAATAAAGTTATATTTACTTCTTTTACAGACATATGGTAATCAGAATATTACAGGATATATAAAGATACAAGGAAACATTTATGCGTACCATAACTTCAATGCTCATTTAATCAATAATTTTAAACCGACGAGAATTGTTTCTTCAATTGCAAACGACGCTCTAACAGGTAGAAATTAAGAAATAAGACAATCAGTTTTATAAATGCCGTAAAATTTTCAAATGCCGTTTAAATGCCTACCACGTGCATATAACACCTTTTTTTACTTTACATCGTACGAATCAGCTTTCAGTGTTTAATAGCACTCAGTATGAATACGTTTACATAATGTTTGTTTAAACTTTAACGATAAAAAATAATTTAAATAATAATTTACATAACTTTTGTTTAGGAAATTTTATGTTCAAAACTCCAGTTATCCTTGATAAAAATCTCATGGTTTTGGGTCTTCTAAACAGAATAAACCCAATTAATTGGCAAAGAGCAGTAATAAAGACGATGAACGAAACGAAACAGATTATATCTGGAAAATGGAGAGTGCATGGAAATGTCTATTTTGAAAAGAACGTTGATGGAAATAAATTTTTGAATGAAATTAATATCATTGACACATCATCGACGTTAACAAGAGAACATCCTGAAATAGATCACATTACCGAGGAAACATATGTAAGAAAATTATAGTATTTATAATAAAATTAATTAATATTGACAATAAAAATTTTATTAAATAATAAGAATCTCATCAAATTTAAAAATTAATATTGATTTTTTTGCAATTTAGAAACATTACATTATTAAATTTGTTTATGCTCTAAATATAATTTTATCTTTTACAGAAGGATTTAAATAACGTGTGTGCATTGCACTTGGATATACTCAAATGCAATGCTATAAAACAGATATATAAATTTAACACGTTTGATTATTTAAAAATCCAAGAATTTGATGGAGATATTCATAACATCCATACTGTCGAAATAAATGATATGGATTATATGTTAATAAATTACAACATTTGCCATTTAAAACTTCTATTATATACTCAAACTGATTTTCAAGTGATCGATGAAGTATCCGATTTTGGATTAATTAATCAATGGATGTTTTTTAAATTAAATCGCGTTTTATACTTGCTTACAACCTCAAAACGAACCTGTGGTAGAAGTCTTAACAATTTATGGAAATTGGAAAATAATACAATGGTGGTAAGTTTATTATAATGCGTAGGCACACGTGTAAATTAAAAAAAAATATACGCAAAATGCATATTAAACCAAAATTTCTCAATTAAACGGAGATAAAAAATATTTATAAAATAAGTACTTTCTTCTTATAATAATAAGTTCTGCTAATTTGTTTCATATTATTTTTTCTCCAATAGCATGTATTAGAACTTGGTAATGCTACAGACATTATGAATTTATATCAAGATGGATTTATAGCAATGATTCAAAAGAATCTTGAAATTGCACCATCTAATATGCAATTGGATAATAAGACTCTTACTTCGTACAAAAATGAGACATTAAATTTGATTTCAAATAACGATCCTATTGTACTAACTAATCAATCTCTATCTTATGATTTGCAAAAAAGATCTTTAAACAACACACGTTTAAAAAATTGTCTTGGTTGTGGCAGCGTATTGACTTTTAAAGTAGGTAATAAAAAAGAAGAGTACATCCATTATAATGAAGAAGTCAGTCAAGATTATATATATGTGAGTTAAATATAATTTTCATTTTCATTTTATTATGTAGGTTATTTTAAAATATGATAATTGCTATTTATTGTAAAAGGATAATATTACAAAAAACATTTTCTTTCCATAAAACTGAAACTTTTGCTGTATTATTATGTGTTATGTAATTGTATTATATAGCGTATTAATCACATTATTTTATCTAGTTGTGCAAAAATGACATTTCACAAACAAAAATTTTGCAAACAATAAAAGCACGTCAACCAAAATCATTTTTGATTTTAAATTTCGATGGATTCCTCGGAACATTACTTGTTTTCGTAGAAAATAATGATATTATCCAAGTGTACGAATATAAAGGTAATTATATTATAAAATGAAAAAAAAATAGAAGAAATTAAAGAAAAAAATATTTTTTGTATTCATAAAATAATATAATTGTTACATTTTACAAAACTGTTTTCAAGGTATCGAAGGTTTTGTGCATCGAAATATTATACAAATAAAAGTTGATAAGTTATACAACTTTAAAGTGACGAATTTCAATAATTTAGGAAAGAAACATTTTTTGGCTGCAGTTCATAAAAACAGACTAACAATTTTAGAGGCAAAAATGTATGGCGAAAAATTTAATTTGGAAATGTTACCTATGGATTTTTGTTACACAAATAAGTGTTAAAAATATTAAATATATAAGTGTATTATATATATTCTATGGAATAATGTATTAAAATTTTCTTTTGTTACGAATTGATAACATGGATGTATTCAACATATTACATTGGATTAAATGATTGTGCTGATTAATGTATGAATAGTATACATACACACTCGCGCGCGCACACGCACACACATATATACACACACAATTATGAAGAATTATTGTGAAGCGTTATTATTATTATATGTTATTTTTCACATTATAATATTCAGAATTATATTGAAAGATCATTGTGCTAAATACACCTTCGTACTGCTCATAAATAAGTAATTATTACTTGTTATGAATTTATTTATTAATTTATTACGCAATTTATAATTATCAAAATAATAATTTCACTTGAAGTTATGTACATTTGAGTTACATAAAAACACGAACTTCTTTATAATAGAAGAATGTACAATAGCTCCTAGTATACCGCTCACCTAGTATACCACTAGCACGTAGTATTACAGCAATATTATAGCAGTATTACTTTTTCATTTCAGTATTACAATGCAATTAGCAGAAATATTGCTAAAATATTATTCAGTAAAATATTCTTTTATGCATAAATATTTATAAATACACATGAATATACACAAATATATATGATTATTCATAATTGTAAACAATGTTACGAGAACATTATAATATTATATGAAATATATCCATACATGTTTATACATGCTTCTTTCTTTTGTAAAATTAGTCTAATAAAAGTAATAATAATAATAAAAAACATAAAAAGAAATAATTAAAAGAATATTCGCATTAATCACTTGTTTTTCGAAAAAAATCATGTTTGGTGAAATATTGCTTATATATAATTATGTAGGGGAGACCATAGGGACAGTAGATCATTTTTTAGTTTCAAATTTTTACAGACAAAATTAAGAAACTTATCAAAAAGATAATTCTACACCAGTTAGGGGAAATCGGAACTAATAGACTCATTTTTCAGTTTCGAATTTTTACAGACAAAATTAAGAAACTTATCGAAAAAATGAATTCTACACCCGTTACTATATACATTTGACTACCTAATAATATTTTAATAATAAGGGGAAACTGATAACTAATATGAAAAAAATGCATTTTTCTAATGCATTCCATCTGATTTAATTAGGCCCGGAACTGAGGTAATTCGAGAAAATTTCTATTAAAATAAAGATTAATGTATTTTAAGCTACATTTTTGGCTACATATTAATAAAACTTTTATAAAAATATTATATATTTTAAACACAAACATTCGTTTCGCAGAGCAAAATAATACTTTTTTTTTTTGCCAAATTTGTTCAGTTCGTGTAAAAACACGTCAAATAAGCATAATTTTCGAGATTGGACATGAGGGAACTAAACTTATAACATTTATCACTGAGGAAAATCTCTTTAAAGGAATAAAATTTTGAATAAGTACTATAAGAGTCACTAAATGAGTCATACAATTCCATGCTGTGATTAGTGTACTATGTTAAGTATTATGTTCGTTAATACTATAACTACATATGAAAGGTTTAACGTCAAAAGAAATCAAAGCCGAGTTGGATAATGTTTATAGCACATCTGCACCAGCGTTTGCGACTGTATACAATTGGGTGAATGAATTTAAATGTGGTGGTACATCCACATGTGATACCCTCGTTCGGGACGATCAATTGAGGCTGCTACGCCAGAAATCATCGATAAAGTCCACAATATTGTTTTGACTGATTGACGTGAAAGTGCGCCAGCTTGTTGAGGTGACAGGCATATCACATGGCACAGTGATTTCAATTTTGCACGAATAATTGGTTATGAAAAAGCGCGGCAAGATGAGTGCCGCGTTTACTCACTGTGGACCATAAGCGCAACCGTGTGACGATTTCAAAACAATGTTTGGAGATGTTTCAACGTAATCCAGATGAATTTTTGCGTCGATTCATTACTGTGGACGAAATATGAATCCATTACTTCACATCCGAGACGAAGGAGTCAAAACAATAAACTTTACCGAGTGAATCAACTCCGAAGAAGACGAAGACCGTGAAGTCGGTCGGAAAGGTGATGGTCACAGTTTTTTTGGGATGCAGGCAGTATAATTCATATCGATTATCTTCCGTCGAAACAAACAATCAATGGCGATTACTACGCAATCTTATTGGACCGTTTCAATAACATTTTAAAGAAAAAACATTCCCATTTGGCAAAGAAGAAAGTGCTCTTCCATCAAGACAATGCACGAGTTTACACGTGATCGGCACCAAATTCAATGAATTCCACTACGGATTGCTTCCTCATCCAGCATATTCGCCAGATTTAGCTCCCTGCGACTATTTCCTGTTTCCAAACCTAAAGAAATGGTTCGGAGGAAAGAGATTCACCACCAGAGAACAGCTCATCGCCGAAACAGAGGCTTATTTTGAAGGGTTGGACAAATCATATTATTCGGACGGCTTGAAAAAGTTGGTGTTCGAGAGCGAGTAAGAGCGAGAGAATCTGAGTAATACGGCGGTTTTCGACACGATATAACTGTGAGATTCTGAACACTAAGAGCGTGAGATCGTTGACGATTGGTACATTTATTGCTTTCGTGGCCTGGGCTCTCTTCGTGATCAACTCCAATGGAGTTTTGCCACGATTGTAATTTCTGCGTGGCATTCGTTGTAAAAAATTGATTGGCGCCTCGGATTCAATTCTAACGATGTTTGACGTAACAGTCATGCGCGAGCGACAATCCGCGCGTGGGATTGGTGGCTGCGCGTGACGTGTTCGTCGGAGCGCTGCGCTCGCGTGCGCGAGTTGAATTCTTCTCGATCCTTCGATGGTCCGTTGTCGTTGTTTGTGTGTGTAACGAATTAATTTGAACATGGTAAAACGACAAATTGATGACCTTAGCGAGAATTGAGATCATTCTAGAAATAAATTTATAACTCATTTCATGCATGCGTCTAACAATAATTTTCGTTAATAGAACGAGAGAATCATTGCTTTCCTTTTGAATTAACGATCTCAAACAGTTGGAGAATCGTTGGATCAAGTGTATGGAGCTGAAAGCAGACTATGTTGAGAAATAAAAATGAATCGATAAAAAAAAATGTGTTTTACTATGTTTTTCTAAAAACTTATTGACTTGCCCTCGTATATCCTCCCACGGAGAATCCTCCATCCCAGCCGTCCAAAGCATGACTCATAGCATATTCACCACAATGTTGAAAAATATAATTGAAAGAATACATTCCTGGCGAACATCAGGCCTTAACATGGAAGTTGGAAGATCTATTTTTTATTTGCACTCTCATTTTGTTATTCTCACATAGAGACCTAACAAGAACTATCAGATGCTGAGATACCCCCATCTCATCCAGGATCCTGCAGAAATGGGACCATTTGATAATGTCAAACGCCTTCCGATAATCCACGAAGCACAGATAGACTTATGTATTAAATTCCCATGCTTTCTCAATGATCTGCCTCATATAAAGTCTGTTCACGGGTGCTCTTACTCTTTACAAAACCAGCTTATTCTGGAGGTATTTAATCGTCCAGAAAAGACCTGATCCTGAAAGACACTCGAATGATGTTTCCGAATGCAGCCTAGATAAAGTTTCTCAAAAAGATGTTTCTTGAGTATAGTATTAAAATGTTCTTTCATAAATGAATATGGCGGCTATATTTAACATTTCAGCGTTAATTCTCAATTATAAAAATTAACATTCAAGTGACATTTGCATTCAATTTAAAAAATGACACTCAAAAGTTATTAAGCAATTTAAGATTTACACTCATCTATTGAGTGTCATGAGTAAACCGCGATTGGGTATTACCATCAAATTCGGTGTACAATATAGTGTATACACCAACTATTCACCGAATTTAATAGTCACACCCAACTGACACTCAACATTGATGCTCAACGCTTAACTGACACTTAATATTAAGTGTTTACACCAAGGCAACATCGAATATTCATGGTCACTATCATCCAACATTGATGCTTAATGCTTAACTGACATTCAATATTGAGTCCATATCAAAGTAACACCGAATGTTTATGGTCACTCTCTGATGGTCAACTGACACATAACATTGATACTCAACGCTTAAGTGACACCTAATGTTGATGGTCAACACTCAACTTTGTAGTGAACACCTAAATTTGAGTGTTAATACAATAAATTGAGAGTTTTTTTTTCGTAAGGGATAACTCCTGAAAAATCTATCTCCCTTCTCTTCGGAATTATCTTTCACTTCTACGTTCTTCTAATTATCTATCTTGGGCAGTAACGAGAGAAAATTTTAATAGATGTTTTTTAAACACAAAGTAAAACGCAAACGTGCCAAGCTCGAAAAATTTAGAAGGGCTAGCATTCCGATTACGCGGATACAGATCGGGCAATTCATCTCCCCTCAAGCCCACCGTCAACTTAGAAGGGCTCATTGGCACCAGAAATATCAAAATCGAGCTTCCTCTGACGTTCCTGTGATAGACCTCATCTCTGACAATCCAACCAACAGTTCCTCTCAATAATATATCTCCGAAGCCTTCCTTGAATTTTGAATTTCCTTTCCCTTCCTATTCTCCTATCCTCGATAATTTCTAAAACTCAGAACCTTCTGCTCCCTCTCACTCTCCAGTCCCTCCGAAAAATAACAGGTCTTACGATGAGATATTCCAATCACTTTAATATCTTATCGAATTTATAAAAACTTTCTCTCCCTCTTTTTAATACACATACACACACACAGAAACCTATATATTTATTTCGAGCAGTGATTTTTGTAAAACCAACACATGTATCTCACACACACACAGTAATTGTAGCTTATAAAGTGTACATCCGGAACCATATTTATATATCTATATACAAATGTCTAAACAAAGTTAGCATTTAATGATATACATATTAAATATACATATTCATATATATACATATCTAAATAATTGCTTAAATTTTATTTTGCCACCCTTCCGATTGTCTGCGCCTTGACAAAGATCATAAGGATCCAATCCCTGGTCAAAAGAATTGGGATTAAGTTCCTTGATCTAAAAGAAGATCGACAGAAGCACAATCTCGGATTGGATAATAGCGGTGAGTATCGACATTAATCCACATCTGGGACCTAATCAAGTGTTTCCGACTTGTGATACCCGCCTCAAAGAGATAAACATGTAGGAAGGAAAATATTTTCATGATAATTTGCTGGACGGTATGGTCGCAGCATGTTTCTTATACTGAGATGCACGTCCGCGCGCGATTCAGCGGTTCGGCCGTCGAGCGTTGAGTGGTTGTAAGGGAAAAGTAGACAGAACTTCAGAAATTGGCTTGAAATGTACAATTAATTCCAAACATACGGAAGTACATATATAATTTCAATAATTTTATAAAAATATATATGGAGTTATATGTTTATTAATAACGTTACTTATTTTTTAAAAAATTACGAAAAAAGCAGAATCGAACTTAGAATTCAATATTCTGATCTCTCGCAGCTAACGCCCGAGACCACGTTGAGTTTTTACGGGTCATCTCTACGAACGCGGTACATAAAATACATGGAAAATCGAAAACTATATCTCGTCAGCTATCACGTTTTGAAATCATTTTTGCTATTATACGTTAATGAGTTAAAGGTATATGATTAATCCTTTACAATATCGTGTGAGACTCGTGGTAAAGAAATCGGGCCAAATATAAGTATCATAGGTGAAAGCCGTGGTACGTCTATCAGGTCAAACGTAAACGATACGTTCTAGGCTGTTCATTATGGCCATCGTAACTTAAATCATAGGGCAAAAGGTTAATATAATTTAATAAAAGTTATATATTATCTAGAATGTCTCTTTCTCCTCTTATGATATACGCCAAGCGACCGAGATCGCCGTAAAAGTATTTTCGGTCGCTAGAAACAAGCGACCATAGAGAGAAGGACAGACTCTGAGAGACAGACTCGCTGTTTTGCTAGACAAGCACAGCTCGGCGTGTCCGCACAGAGGCGGACCGATTACAATCGGAGCTTCTATCCATTTTTGTTTTTTCTTTGTCTCGCTATATCAAGACAACGGAAAATGAAAGAATTTTAAATCACAAACACGGTTGCCAATTCTCCGTTTTTTTCTAACAGATTTCGGTTTCTTGAACTAATATTCAATACTCCAGCAGATCTGAAAATCTCCAATTTTTGTAAACTTTTCACGTCTGGTGGAGTATCGAATATTAATCCAAAAAACCGAAGTCTGGCAAAAAAAAACGGAGAACTGGCAACCGTTGATTTAAAATTTTTTCATTTTCCTTTTATTACTCATATATCTTCTCATTAACGTATTATATAATAGCAAAAATTATTTTAAAACATAATAATTGGTGAGGTATAGTATACGATTTTCCGTGAGTATGTACACCTGTATGTACCGTGTTCGTAGAAGTGATCCGCAAGAACTCAGCGTGGTGTCGGGCGTTCAATGCAAGATCAGAATGTTGAAGATTTTATGTTCGATCTTACTTTTTCTTTTTAACTTTATTTTTAATAAATAGCATTATTAATAAACATATTACTCCAAATATATTTTTTATAAAATTATAAAAATTATATACGTGTACTTCAATGTGCTCGAAATTAGTTGCACATTTCTGGCCGATTTCCGAAGTGTTACTTTTCTTTCACAACCGCTCAACGCTCGACGGCCGAACCGCTGAATCGCGCGCGAACGTGAATTTCAAGAGCGTCGCAGTATAAGAAACATGCTGCGACTATACCTTCCAGCAAATTATCATGAAAATATTTTCCTTCCTACATAATTGTTATTTTCTTAATGATGATTGAACATCATATTAATAAGTAAAAGCATTTTACTGAATGTGATGTACTTTTAAAATATTTCTTTATTATTTTTATGATACATTCGGTTTCTTTCAAAGAGCTACTGATCACGCTTTGGTGCCACAGAATGAACAATAATATAGAATTTTATTTTACCGTGTCATATATCTGGTAATCTGTTTGTATTGTTTTTAGTGGAATAAACCTGCAGAATGCACTTAAATGACGTATCAATACAACTTCAAAGATAATAGAGAGTTTTTACAGTAACATGGATCTAGATACGGTGAACGCCTTTTCTTAATTAGTCGCTAAGAAGAAGATAATGTGACCATGATATCGATTATATATTTTTTTTCCTAGAATGAAAATGTGAAAAGTGAAAATTTTTTGTATGCATACATATATCACTTTGCATGACGCTGTACGCGTAGAAAACAACAGCGTTATACGAGTCAATCAACTATAATCAGTATGACCCGCGTTCACAGTATCGTTGCCGCGCAACAGTACTGTCAATTCAGTGTAGTGTAGTAGTGTTCTACACACACCCATGTGTGCGTGCGTCAGCGCGTGCATGCGTNAGAAAAAATGTAATAACAGAAAATTGTCTGCTTTTGGTAAGAAAAGGTTATGGGTGCTTTCTAACAAGAGCGACACTCAGTGCAACACAGTGATTATCTCATCCTTGTATTGGCGAACAACAAGACTATAATGATGCACCGTGTCATACCGTATCACATTGTCTCTTGTTGAAAGGCACTCTATGCCTTTAAAATTGGTTAAAAGATTATTATGATATTTGTTTCTATTGGAAGGCATCCTATAAAGCCAGAAAGGTTAATATCTTTATATCATTCGTGAAAATATTATTTTTATTTATCATACAAGTGATATGGTTAAATGTTATAACAATAAATTGTGCTTTGTTTATGTGACGTTTCACAGACGCCACGATTCTTTCCTTCGGTTCCACGTCGTGATTATGGTTGGCGTTTGCAAAACTCGAGCGGAGCCTTCTGATAACGGTCTGACAGAATTGAAAAGAGGGACCGGACAAGCTCCGCGAATACTCGTAAATGCTCGTATGCCAATCAACCTGGAAGGAATAACAATCTTAATGCAGGCCCGAAAAGAGACAAGAATGCAAAAGACATTATAAATGTACCGAAGTCACGCAATAGTAAAAATCTAAGCTTTGTCGTCCGAGATTGACCAACAATTTCATCTTAGGAAAACAGGCGCCATGTCGCGCTTAAGGGGGTATAATACCTTTGCGGCTTCAAAAAATACAAAAATTTTTTATTGGGTTAAATGATACTTTAAGATGCCTAAAATATGATCCCATTAACGCCTAAGCGATCTTGAATTTATTACACGTCGAAAACAGCTATGCTTGTGTGTTACCTTTAGCGGGAGAGGGCCTCGGGGTGCTCACCGAGCTCGCTGCCTTTATCTTGTGTTTGTCAAGTATTTCAGGTTTCCTAATAGTTTGGGATAGTATGTTAGATGTCGTTTGAAAAAAAATGTACGTGGTCTTGGAGGACGTGGAAAACTGACTGCAAAAGTTATTGATGAATTGACAATATACTACGGTTTAGCTATTCGCAGAAATACTGATTCCATCGAAGGTATGAAACAAGAAATATGGGCTACTTTATTTCACAAAATTTTCACTGATAGCGTACCGCGACACGAAAATTGCCCAGTGGGTACGTGGCAGCAGGCGAGAGCGCTCAATAAATTAAATGAATATAAACACAAAGAAGCCATGAAGGATGAAGTTTTCAAAGCAGTCAAGCCTATCTACGAAGAATTAAGTTCTGACAATTTATTATCCCACTGTCTTGGCGGGTATACTCAAAATAATAACAAGAGCTTCAACTCTGTGCTGTGGTCTATAGCGCCGAAAGGGGTCCACAGCAGCAAGGCGATCGTCGATATTGCTGCAAATATTGCTGTTTGCAATTTCAACGATGGCCTAAAAAGTGTATTGGAAATTATGCAAGTTCTTAACTTAACGATCGGTATTACCTGCTACAACTTTTGCATAGAAACCGATGAACGGCGGATCTGCGCAGCCGAGCGCGCCATGACTGCGGAAGCTAAAGCAGCTCGGAGACTTGACATGACCAATAAAAAGGCCAAAGATGATGAGGACCTTAATTTGGAAGGACAATTGTACGGGCCAGGCATTGCCGATTAAGGTAATAAGCTAATAATTGCAAGATTTCTCGTACCAAAACTTAAAACGCGTTTTCTCAAAAACACTATTTTTCAAGCTGGTGTATATCACAACGCCCACATTTTTATCCGATCGACAAAAATCAAATATCTTTATACTCAGCATGGGTGCCTTTATGGTACTACCTAACCTTTTTTAAAAAGAATCATTAGATTTATTTTTGGCAATCGATTTTATGTCAGATTTTTAGGCAAAAATTCGATTTTTTTTTCAAAGTCGCGCCATTTTCTCAAAAATTAATATTTTTTAAAATCCACCGGTACTACCTTAGCCAAACTATCACAGATTAAGAACCAATTTGTATTTTTGCTTTAGGTCACTACAGTCAGCCACAATCGTGTACACCAGCAAGACATACGCAACGCTAGCGGCCTCTTTTGACGGCGTTTATTTTATAAACCATGATGATTTTTCAAAAACAAAAAATATGTTCAGTGTTTTTAATATGTAAATAAAAAAGCCCAAAAACCCGATTTTGAATTGCGCACCTCTTTGTATGTAAAAAAAAATCTTGAAAATGAGGTCGATTTTGACCGTAAAAGGTGTTATACCCCCTTAAACAATCATAAAACGCAACTTCCAAAAAAACCAACTTCGTGGGGTAACTTCCCACGGTAGCGTTATCTAAGATCAGTCTCGCGACTGACAATGGTAGTCCTGCACGTAAAACTAGTTGTGCACGGTAACCATCTGTTTACCTTATTTAGTTAGTCGTATTTTCCGCGAGAATAACAGAATTCGTCATCCGTCTGGAGCAATCTTGGCTCTTCAAAGAAAAACCTAAATCACTTCTTTTCTTCTCGAAACTCCTCTAACGATGTACTTTAGATTAACAACGATAGGACGCTATAAAAAACCGTAAATCTCGCGTGATATGCAACTAACTTTTGCATCCTAGACAAAGAGCACAACGCCCTTTTTTCGGGGTATAAATGGAGGTCCCGCGGAAACGCAGAGCGTCAGTACGGAACTCTAAACCACCGGTTCACGTCAGTGCAGTGCACGAATTAACTATTGTCGGATCTCCTTGGTCACATACTTGGAACCTTCCCGATATCTTGGGGATAGCCAGCTAACAGTAAGTCGCCATTCCTTCCAGTCCATTCCCCGTCTCCCCGCATGGAAACACACTTATATACATTTATGCGCTTTTCCGACGAAACATACACACATATCATTTTAACCCTTCGATTTGTAGTGCGTACTAATACTATTAGAAAACGCGGACGAACTTCCTATGTCCGG
Organism: Pseudoatta argentina; assembly: GCA_017607525.1. NCBI lineage: Eukaryota > Metazoa > Arthropoda > Insecta > Hymenoptera > Formicidae > Pseudoatta > Pseudoatta argentina. Next base: position 746,180 of record JAANIA010002897.1, read on the forward strand.
AGGAGTACGCGGAACCATCCCCTTGGACCACCCATTGTTTTGTCCTGCGAAGCAAATGTTTGTGTTTAAAATATATTTTTAAGTTTTATTAATATGTAGCCAAAGATGTAGCTTAAAATACATTAATCTTTATTTTAATAATCTTAGTCGAATTACCCCGGTCCCAGGGCTAGTTGAATCAGATGGAATGCATTAGAAAATTTTTTTTCATATTAGTTATTAGTTTCTTCTTATTATTAAAATATTATTAGGTAGTCAAATCTTATTCTTAAAATATTATTAGGTAGTCAAATGTATATATTCCGGTTTATTATTTTCTCAATTCTAACATTGGATAATTTTCCAAAATAAAATAAATTTTACATTATGGAACCAAGCTTAATACATATTTCGTCCCTGCTAAGAAGGTAATATAGGAAACGGAAAAAAATATCGATAATTTATCGATCGAATTTTCTGCATAATCATATTAATTCAGAAGGCGTAAGCATTTTATACATTGGAAATGAAAACCTGTAATATATTGTATTGTATATCGACCTTTATTAAGTTCAGCCTTCGCTCCAGCATCCGCTTAATAAAATTAGGTTCATTCGACGCGTTTTTGCATGAAATGAATGAATCCGACCGAAAAACGTGTCGCTCTGTTCCGCGAACAGAGATATTAATTGTTGAAGTTGGCAGATATTCAGATGAGAAAATCTGTCACATCAATGGTATTGAGGTTATACAAATTCTCTCAGACTCTGCTTTAAACACAAATTTTCTACTTAAAAAAAATTCTTTGTTTTAAAAATACAAATTCTCTGCTTCAAAATATAAATTATTTTTTATGTAATTTTTGTTTTTACAGTAGAGAATTTGTTTTTAAAGAAGAAAATTTGTTTTTAAAGTAGACAAATACCTCCAATCAAAATTCTCGGTTGTAAAAATAGAAGTTATATAGAAATTAATTGTATATGTTTCCTGATAGCAAAATATTATCCAATTTGAGACCAAATTGGTAGCAAACTCGATTAGATTTTGATTACGAAACTATAACCATCTATGTTTGCCTTTGGCTATGGATTTGTCGATAAAGCTTGCTGACAAGCTAGACGAGCAAATTGATGGCAGAAATCGAGCAGAGTTTGCTTGAGATTCTGCTCTCAATCTGCTCTCAGGTTATGCAGGACTTTATTCATTTTCTGCTATCAATCTACTGGCAAAGCATACCTAGGCTTTGTCATATTTGCGACAGCAATTTGCTGACAATGTCAGATAATATAAACTCTGGGTACAATTTATTACCTTTCTGCAATCAAAAATTGGTAGCAAGCCTTTCTCAAAATCTGTTTTTATAAGTTTTGATACCAGAGTTTTTCAAACAGAATTTGTATTTTTAAAACCGAAAAATTATGTTTTTAAAGCAGAGAATTTAATTCAAAGCAATGAATTTGTGTAGTATTGAAGCAGATAATATTTATTATAGCCTCACTTACATGTTCTTATGTTTATCTCTATGCCATCGATGTAACATATTACCTAATCTGAACAGTCTTCACTGTAATGATTAATATCTCAGTCCATTACAGGATAGAGCGATACTTTATTTATGAACATTCGTTCGTTCCGTGCAAAAACACGTCGAATGAACTTAATCAACATCAGAGGTGTGAAAGCTAAACTCAACAATTATTTCACATTTAACTTCACTATAATTCCATGGAACAGCTTTTAGTATGCACTGATATAATTTATAATGCAAGTGACTGAATTCACTAATAATAATCTTCTATAACAAATAATACTCATTTATCTGTAAATTGTCATGATTCAAGTACAAATTGTCACACGTGTTGCACTTTGTCGCGCTCGACAGCTCGAAACTCGGTACAGAGCTTCGCGACGTCGCGGATAGAGACCGCGATGTTAGAATCATAATTTTAATTATATTAGGACCTTGAATAAGTTCTCGCTGTTTCTTCAAAGATGGCAGTAGTAGTACTCCGTACATGGAATTTCGAATGGTAACGCACATGCAAGGAAGTACTGTATCTAACTTCACATTTCAGTGTGTGATAGTTCACTTTAGTGTAAACAAAGTAATTTTTATTAGTTCTGAAAATGTCTATTTTTGTGCCGAATAAAGTGTATTTGCGGGGAATTTTATTACACTACTTTATTAAAAAAAAATCTGCAGCTGAAGCGCATAGAATTCTTGTTCAGACTTATGGTGACAATGCTCTGTCGGATACGACATGCAGAGACTGGTTTC
>JAANIA010002897.1:749158-765683 GCA_017607525.1 Pseudoatta argentina
ATGGGAGAAAGTGGTCTCTAGTGATGGGCAATACTTTAAATAAAATGTTTGTTTTCCTTATACTTTAAATACAAGTTTCTATTTTGTAAAAAAACAGCGAGAACTTATTCAAGGTTCTAATATAATTTTTTTTTAATAATTGAAGTATAATGTACATTTTAAAATTTAATAAATATTTAGCAAATATTTATTAATTTTTAAAAGAAAAATAAAAATATAGATACTTATTCAGTTTAGTTACCAGATTTAAAAAAATCATTGAAATTAGGCTTATTTGACGCGTTATTCGACTCATAGAGATCTAAGAATTTTTTCAGAATTTTTTTATCAACTGTTTAATACTGTATTTTCTAATTGGCAACTATTTTTACCAACATGAGGAAATACGGTATTAAAAAATTCTGAAAAAATCTCATAGCTCTAAGTATAAGAAGAAAATAATTTTTGTCTCTTGCTGTTTTTTTGTAAAGTTGATAGTACTTAAGTAAAAAATTATTAAAGATTAAATATTCGGTAATTTTTAGTAATTAATAAATTATCTTGTTAACCAATGTGAAAATTGCAAAATGGTAAAGAACTTTTTGGCTCAGTCCGCTCTATCAAAAGCGCTTGGCAAAAAATTGGGGGGGGCCTTATATATACATCCTTCTATATATATACACAAATATACAGGATGTCCTTAAATTCGCGCTCACGGAATACAAGACGTGATACTTGTGCTAAAAGAAACAACTTTTTCCTTTAACAAAATTGCGTCCGATAAGTTGTTTTTGCAACAGAGTAGATTGAAGTTAATGAAATAGCGCTCTGGTCTATGAAGCGCTCAGAGCCCACACGTGCTTCACGCTCACTTGTACACTTAAAAATTTTATGAAATTTAATATACTTTTAAGTTACACAATTTAAACTTAATTTCATGTCATTACATTAAATTTAATGTATTTATAACTGAAAAGTATAATACAAAAGTTGCAGATCTTTTCAATATCTACATTGCCACACAACATTTTCCGATCGGAGGCAAAGTTTTGCCGGAAATAGCGAAAAACCATTCTTACCCCCTAAAAACCCCCCCACAATCCCCTTCCCCCACTACAAAATGCTTTTGGATATATCATTCGTCTCATTTTTTTTTATCGATTACACCTAGTGGCGACCNTTGGATATATCATTCGTCTCATTATTTTTTACCGATTCCACCTAGCGGCGACCTGTTCTTAATTTTTCACCATTTCCATGTCTTTTCGAGCTAACTGCACTGGTCTATATCTATTTTTAAATATTTGAATATATGAATCTATACATTATCATACACACGCATATTCTCGAATATTTAGAAATATAAACATTACATAATTCTTACCAGAAAATTCTGGTGAATAATGCAGTTCTCTTTCCTTCTTTAGGCATCTCCACCGATCTTTCAAAACTCTGACAGTTTGTTCAATATGTAGCGTGCTTTTACGTGAACGTCGGTGTAACAGAAGGTGATTCTTCAAGTCCAATTTTGGTATCATTAAATAAGGTAATAAAGGGTATGATAAGTTTTCGTGTGCGTGCGTGCGTGTGTGCGTGCGTGCGTGCGAGACAATTGAAGCATTCCAAACGCATGCATCGTGCGTTCTCCCGCCATGCCCACTATTTATAGTTAATATTTTTCCATAATGATCAAAAACCTTAAAATACAATATTTGAATACATTAATGATATGATAATAATAAATAATAGCAAAATAATAATTTAGTTATTATCACTGATAATAACTTGTTACTTAATTTTTTATATTTACTATCAAAACATTTAACGAATGGTATTGTTGCAGCCGCGGTTTCGGGATCGTAAGGTTCTCAATAGTATTAGACACTTCTTCGTATTTTTCGAACACGCTACTTTATTGCAAAACATTGAGAGCATACGACTCGGATTATTCGTACTAACAATGGCAGTAAAAAGGCAAAAGTTCTATTGGCGGGAACGAACAGCACTCGCTCCGCTCGCGATCCGATCTCGTCTTCTTCCGTTACACACGGCTCTTCCGGTACCTTCCTCTAACTCGCTCCTCAGCCGGTAACACGCGTCTCGCCCTTTATGTCAACGGTATTGAGAGTGCGCTTCCAACATCTCTCCCACCTTGAGTTGGACTTCTTGGTAGGACAACTCAACCTATCTAAAAAAAATGAAAACAAACATAAAATGACAAACATTTCTAGTATCTGAACCGGTTCGGTTTCTTGATGATACGGCCCCTTCGGGTCTTCAAGCTCGTTTCTTTCAATGATTTTTCAATTTCGGTTCCTCTCTAGGGATAGCTACGGACTCCTCGAGGGTGTTAGCTGCATTTCCCTTAGTAGTCTCCGAGGTCGTAGTGGTAGACCCGATAAAGTTATCAGCTTCAGGACTGGAGTGTTCAACTTCCAAGGGAAGTTTTTGAATGGGTCGAACCAGTTCACCTTTGCTCGTTTTTAGTTTTACCACCCTCACGTACCCATCTTTTCCGGGGTAGACTTCTCTAATGACGGCGAGCGGCCAGTCTAATCGCTTTTGTAAATTGTTTTCAATAAGCACGACGTCTCCGACAACCACGCGGAACTATTGATGGGTTTAGTTCGTTTAGATAACTGAGGTACTGTATACGGAAACTGTTTTCTGAACTCTTCTTTCAATCTTTGACGATAGCGTATCCTCTTTGCAAAGTGGGACTTGTAAACTTGATCCAAGTCTGGAACGCCATTTTTTCAAATATCACTAATGAACAACGCTGGAGTCAGCGCTGTGATTTCAGTATTTTCCTCTGTCAAGTAGGTAAGTGGTCTTGAATTCATAGTAGCTTCGCAATCGCATAGAACAGTGTTCATTTGTTCATAGCTCAACGAAGTTCTTTTTAATGTCCTCTTTAGTAGATCTTTAAGGATGCGGATAAGTCGCTTCCACCATCCTCCCCAACAGGCAGCTGAAGGTGGATTAAAATGCCATGTTATCTCATTGAGTGCACAATATTGGAAAATTTTCCGCCAATTAATCTTCTGTAATAGATTCCTGGCCCCTACAAAATTTTTCCCATTGTCGCTATATACTACAGTAGGTCTTCCTCGAAATGCAATGAATCTTCTGAAGGCTTCCAGAAATTCCTCTGTTGATAGAGATGTGAACCAACTCCAAGTGGACTGCACGGTAGACTGCACAAGTAAACAAACAGATGTAAGCCTTTAGTCCACCGCTTAAAAAAAGTGGTCCAGCTTAATTGATACCTATCACTTCAAACGCTGCGGCATCTCTCACTCTGTCTTCAAGCAATAATCCAGGTGGTGCTTTCATTGTTTTCGATGCATACCGACGACAAACGATGCATTTTCTTATGACTGAGTGTACCTTACGACGGCATTGCAGGACCCAAAACTTTTCACATAAACTATTCATCACAATGTCAATACCAGCATGATTAAGTTTCAGATAAATATGAATAATTTTCAACATCAATGAACTGAATCCAATACCACGGGACATCTGAAAGAAAAAGTGTCTTGACGATTGGAGATCATTGTCTTTGTGCGTATTAATCCATTCTCCTTGAAAACATTTTCGACAATTGTTCACAAATCTTAATATACACAGAATTTTGGAATACATCGAAAGTCTCTGCAAATACCAGGGGACTGTCTCTTCACTCGCTTGTTCTACGGAGGTTAACATAGCGATTTCTTCAACAGTAGTCTCAGAGAATATTCTCTCTTTGCATCGTCCGGAAGTCTTGCGTAACTCTAAGTTAACTGTGTTCTCGTTAATTTTTCCTTCCTCTTTGGGCCATTCTTTGGGAGGTAGTTTCAATCACTCCGGTCCCTCCCACCATTTCAGTTCAAGGAATTTCTTAGCATCACAACCTCGTGAGAGTAAATCCGCTGGGTTCATCACTCCAGGAACATATCTCCAAGATTCAATATCCGTAAGGCTCCTTATTTCCAGAACATGATTCCATACAAAGACTGCCCATTGTCTTGTTTGTCGAATCCATGTTAAAATGGTCAAGTCGCTCCAAAAATAGGTCTTGATATCTTGATAATCCAGAGCCTTTACAAAAGATCGCATCATCCTAGCTCCAATGGAGGCTGCTAGTAATTCAAGGCGAGGTATGGTCTTCTTCTCTTTGGATGCTACTCCAGATTTAGCTTCTACGAAATGTACTTCGGCTGCTATGCTTGACTCAACTCGTACGAAGATTGCCGCCGCGTATGCGTCTTTACAGGCGTCGACAAAAACATGAAAGGACAGTTAGTCGGGATTTCTTTCTTCTCCAAAAATCCATCGTGGAAACTTCAACATACGTAGGAGACCTAGTTACTGAACCCATTTAAGAAATTCGTGCTTAATGTCGTCTATTTCTGTGTCCCAATCCATGTTTTTATTCCACAGATCTTGCAATAGTAATTTTGGTTTTAACAATACGGGACAGACAAATCCAAGAGAATCGTAAACTTTCTGTACTTATGATAAAATGACTCTCTTCGTTATTTTCTCCGTGATCGTCGGTGCAGGAAATTCCGGTAACATTAAAGTATTCCTTTGGTGTCCCATATAAGTCCAAGCACCGTTGACTGACTCTCAGGATCCTTGCCAGTGTATTTCCAATCTCTTAAGTCAAATTTGGCTTGAGTCAAAAGGCTTCTTTCCTGAAAACTTAAAAATCAGAATAAGAATCGACACTAGTAACACAATCATTGACATAAAAGAATTTTGCAAGTTTCTCGTAAACTTTCTTATAAGGCAAAATGGTAGAGTTTAAAACTCTGTTAATATGCAATTCAATCGCCGCCCCTAAAAGGAATGGGCTGCTTGTTAATCCGAAAACAACTCGACGATGTCGATAAATCTCTATTTCTCCGTCAACGTTCCACCACAGGAATCTCAAAACATTTCTATCCGACACCGATTTGTAAGAAGGCTTTTGCAATATCAGCTGTTACCCCTATCTTCCTCTCTCGAAATCGATGTAGCAATGCTGGAATAAGCTCTATAAGATTGGGTCCAGTCTCCAAGCATTGGTTAAGCGAAGGCGATTCCTTGACCTTTGCTGACGCATCAAAAACAGGGCGTATCTTCGTAGTTCCTTCTTTCTTGACTACAGGTCTGTGTGAAAGATAGTAGCTCTCTTGATCGACTTCAAGTACAGGTACCCTTTCAATAATCGCTTCTTTGAGCCAATTATTAAAGACAGCCTGGTAGTCGTCAAATAAATTTTCTTGTCGCAATCTCTTTGTAACGCCTTTTAGTCTTTTCTCGGCTACGTCTCGATTATCTCGTAAAGGTGGATGATTCTCTTTCCACGGCAGAAGAACTTCGTATCGACCTTCGTTGTCGATTTTCGTTATCTCTTGAAATGAGGTCTTTATTTCAGCTGGATACCTCCCTAGTAACACTCTCAATAGGATCCGTGATACCCAAGACGTCGAGTCTCCATAAGTCTGATATGTTAGCTTCTTAAGTGAACATTGACATAATCGTCAGCGTAGTATCGGCGCCGCTGTCATCGTCCATATTCCTACCTAAGATTGTCCATCCAAGCTTAGTTTCTAGAGCTGTTATTCCTTGATTTATTTGTAGGACCTTTCCTGTGAATATCTTGCCAGCAACATCAGCTCCAAATAGTGAAATAGATTCTTGACGTTCACCGATGTCACTCAAACGTATGTCCTTTTTCTCAAGTATATCCATCCATGTATCATCGATCTTACAAGGGGCGTCCTGGCAGATAATGTTTTGTTGCAAAGCTACGAAGTAGCATTTGTATGTTCCATCTTTCCAAGTTGCCGATGTAGATCCAACAAGTTTTGTGTCTCTGAGGTTTGATTTTAGTTTCTCCAAACAACAAGTGTACCATCGTATGTTCGTTCTCAGTTCAAGCTTTCTGTCTACCTTTTCCAAAACATAAGATCTATGCGAGCCAGTATCTATGACGGCGCGAACATTCATCAAGCCTTTTGGACCTCGCATCTTGACTTTTAGTGTAGGCAGGAACATTTTTGCATTCGAAGATACATTAGCGAGACAACTGTTTCGTGAAAAGCTGGTTCTCTCGGTTTCTTCTCATCCGCTTGCTTTGTCTCGTCCTTGCTCGACAGGTTCCTACACATGCTCGGCAGGTAATGTCCTTTGTTGCACCAAGGGCATTTTATTTTGTTATGGCATCTTTTATAGCTGTGCCCTACTTTCAGACAATTAAAACAACCCTGCTTGTCTTTTACAGCTTGGATTTTCTTCTTTAAGTCCATATTTCTGACCGTTTGACAATTCAAGCTGTCATGATTAGCTCCACAAAATATACAATACATTGCTGCGGCTTTGCTTCTTTCGCCGATAGTAAGCTAAACGCTGTCGCTATCTCTGGATCTCGTTCACTCTTTGATTTCCTTTTATTTTTGTCCTTTGTCATCTGGAAATCGTTTGCTCTTGAAGCATGTTTTTGCCATTTGAATACGTTCCTCACTCTCGATCTCTCTTCCTAGAAAAGTCATTAGACTAGTAAAACGATCTTTTGCAGTAATATTTATAACAGACGCGTCAGAATGAGGAATTAATTGAGCCTTTGTTCGTTGTCATGTACGTAAGGTTTCTTCAGGCAGTGAGGATTCTACTAAAGGAAGCAACATTGCTGCGCACATTTCTGTTGTCACGCCTAAAGTTTCAAGTGCTCGTATATGCGTCTCTAATTTATCATAAGTGATTGTGAGCGACATGCTTTTATTCTTACTTAAGACTAACTTTAAAAGTTTGCGCACATAATATTCAATCAATAAGTCTTTTTTGCCGAATCGAGATTCGAGGCTGTGTATAGCCTTCCCATAATTACCGGCCGTTAGTGGAAAACTGTTCACTACTTCAAACGCGCGCGAGTCTTTTATCATAGACTGTACTAAATATTGGAATTTATCTTCCCTCGACGTCGCGTCTTCGTGAATTTTCTTAAAAGTACTCCAAAACGGAAGCCAATCTTTGATATCACCGCCAAATTTACTTAATTCAATTTTCGGCAATTTTAATGCGCGTATACTTTCCTGTGTTGTCGTGGTAGTCCGTTGCAGCGGAACTGGTGCCGGCGTTTCGAGTTCATTTTTCCGCTCTAATAGATAGGTTAGCCCGACCTTTGCTTGATGGTATTTCGTGGCATACTCATCTGCGTGTTGTGCCTCTCTTCCGATGGCTTCTTCAGGCTCTCCCGCTTCAATCATCAAGGTCTGCAGCTTCTGATTTAGCCCATTAAACTCACTCGTTTTGTCTTGTAGCAACTCGAAGCTGACTTGCAATGAGGTTATGTCCGGCGATTCCTTTGACTGCTCAGTTTAGAAGGAAGCGTACACTCTAAAGACGGATTGTGTTATTCTTAGCTTTACTTGTTCCATGTCTATGGATTACTTTCTTACGATCTCTGCTTGCTATAAAACGGCTACAACGAAATTACTCAGTCCTGTCACAGTCGTCAGAATGCAGCCGCGGTTTCGGGATCATAGGGTTCTCAATAGTATTAGACTTCTTCGTATTTTACACGAACGCTACTTTATTGCAAAACATTGAGAGCATACGGCTCGGATTATTCATAGTAACAATGGCAGTAAAAAGGCAAAAGTTCTATTGGCGGGAACGAACAGCACTCGCTCCGCTCGCGATCCGATCTCGTCTTCTTCCGTTCACGCGCGACCCTTCCGGTACTTTCCTCTAACTCGCTCTTCGGCCGGTAACACGCGTCTCGCCCTCTATGTCAACGGTATTGAGAGCGCGCTACCAACAAGTATAACTTTCTGTTAATATATGTGTTAATATATGTTAATAAATGTTCTCGTTGTTTTTCTGGAGGCCAAATGGGAATGTGGGTTCCATCAACAGCACCGATTATACCTGGAAATCCAGTTGATCCAAAATCTGAAATAATAATAGAGATATCGATTAATTTTATTTTAAATATTATATTCATCTAACAGCTAACTTACTGCTCTGTATTTGTTAGAGATCATGATACAGTTGTGGAAATTTAATCTAATACCTCATTATTTCATTAAGTGCTTCCACAACAACATGAATTGCAGATATTGATGCTTGGCATATGCAAGTTAAAAAATTTTGCCCGATGCGACGTTGATATGATCAAAAAGCTCAAAGTTGCATCTATTAAAAATAATGCTTATTATTTTATATAATACACAAAATAGTATTTAAAATGTATATTTTATATTCAGAACAACTTAATTATTAGCAATTTAACGTCAAATTAATGGCAGATTCGAATAAGATATATTGACAGATCCACACATATCTATCTGCATTTCATTTGTGTTCTATCGACTATATTTGACAATCTAATAATAGCAAATTGACGAAAAAACAAACAGAATTTGTAATATGTTCTATTTAAATATATTGAAATGACATCCTACTTTATTTTTGTTATATCATACTCATCAAATCATATTATATTTTGGCCAGCAAACTGCTAACAAATCTACATTAGACACAATTCAAAATATATTATATTTTATTAGATTTAACTTTTTTGACATAATCTACTTAAAACACACAAATTAGAAAAATATATATTATATTTGTAATCACTTGTTAGATTTTTCATTATATTTCATATTGTTTAGTAAACTGGATGTGTTCTGAGTTATGAATAAAGTATATGATACATTATTTTGTTTTTGTTCACAAAATAATAAAAAAAAGGATAAAATGATACATTATGTGTTTCATACATAATTCGAAACGCAGCCTATTGCAATTACTTGATAGATTATCACTTTAAAAAAATTATTACTGTTAATTCATGGGGTATTGTTGTTGTCTCCTCCCTTCGGGTATATGAGGCAATAAGTCTTGACACAGTCGCATTGCTGCCTCTCGAGATAACCTATAAATATGTTTGATAATACTCCATTTATCATGACGTATTTCTTCCTAATAATAAGCATGCATCGCTACATTTATAGAAATAACAATTAAAGTTTAAGATTAAGTACTAGAATAAAAATTAATATATTAATAATTAACATTATTAATATATTAAGTTTTATTCTATATAATATTCTATAATATTTTTACTCTATATCCTGTATAATTTCTGGAATCTTTTTTCAGGAATATTAACGGATCTTGAGAACGCATATTAAATTGTATTATGCATATTAAATTTTTATTTCTTTGAATTTCTTCTTCTTCTTCTTGAAGAAAAATCCATTCAACCATTATAACCGACTAATTTAATATAAAAAATTAAAGTAAAGGTATAGCCCTAATAACACAAGGACATCCTGTGAACGTCCTGCCGACTAAATGGGACGTCCTCATGACATCGTGTGGACTATGAAATGAGCGTCTCATTATGTCCTACATACATCGACTGGACGTTCATTGTGGTATTATCAGGGATTAATTTAGAATATATATAGGACTATTTTAGGATTTCAGGAATATTTCAGGATGTATTAAAAGTAAAATAAAATGACCACATCCATTCACAGAAACCGATGTCTAGAAAGTATCTTTCACTGTTCAAAGAGGTTGTGAAGAGGTGGTCAATTGTAAACGTGGTCAAACTACTGTAAGAAATAAGCGACAACACGAGAAAAATATCAGGGTGCTCCGAGTCTCGAACCGAGGCCTAATCTCTCCTCCGAGTTGATAGACTTCCGTCCTGCCACTGAGCCACACAGCCCTAACGCTGATAGTTTCTCTGTTGTGCCTATTTCCTCTAAATTTCTTACATTCCACTCTTAATTTTTAGATGATAAAACTAACTTAATTTATATATATATTGTATAAATGTATTTAATATATGTTTTGTTGTTAGCACATAATCAAGTTAGTATCAAAGAAAAGAACACGTACATTGAAATATTAGGTGTTGGAATTAATTCCGTAGCGTTTTTTTAATGAAAGAATGTTATTTATTTCACATGAGCATTAAAAAATACATTAATGAAAGTACTTCCCATCACTTTCTACTACTTTTGACCATCTTTCTGGCAGTACATGACTCCCGCGTCGGAAAAACGACATATCTTTTGAGGCTATCCAAGAATCGATCCATTTTTGAGCTTCTTCGTAAGATTGAAAGCGCCGGTCAGCTAGGCCATGTGCCATCGAACGGAATAGGTGAAAATCGGAAGGAGCTATGTCAGGTGAATACAGCGGGTGGGTTAGAACTTCCCATTTAAGCGTTTCCAGGTAGGTTTTTACTGGTTTTGCAACATGAGACCAGCGTTGTCATGTAACAAAATCACTTCGTCATGTCTTTGCGCGTATAGCGGCCGTTTTTCTTTTAAGGCTCGACTCAATCGCATCAATTGAAGTCGATAGCGATCCCCCGTGATAGTCTCGTTCGGTTTAAGCAGTTCATAATAAATTACACCCTGCTGATCCCACCAAATACAGAGAAGAAGCTTCGAGCCATGGATATTTGGTTTTGCGGACGATGTGGATGCATGGCCGGGCTTACCCCACAATTTTCTACGCTTTGGATTATCGTAGTGTATCCACTTTTCATCGCCAGTCACGATACGGTGACTGGCAAAAAACCTTTTCTTTTCTGCCGTTGAAGCAGTAGTTCACACGTGCCAAAACGTCGTTCGACGTCTCTCGGCTTCAATTCATACGGCACCCAATGTCCTTGCTCCTGGATTATTCCTAACCCTTTTAAACGTTTTGAAACAGTTGACTCATCAACTTGTAATATTTTTCCAAGTTCTGATAGCGTCTGAGATGGGTCTTCATCGAGTAATTGCTCTAATTCTTTGTCTTCAAATTTTTTCGGTGCGCCAGAACGTTCTTTATCCTCAAGTTCAAAATCATTATTTTTGAAGCGTCGAAACCAGTCTCTGCATGTCGTATCCGACAGAGCATTGTCACCATAAGTCTGAACAAGAATTCTATGCGCTTCAGCTGCAGATTTCTTTTGAATAAAGTAGTGTAATAAAATTCCCCGCAAATACACTTTATTCGGCACAAATTTTGACATATTCAGAACTAATAAAAAATTACTTTGTTTACACTAAAGTGAACTATCACACACTGAAATGTGAAGTTAGATACAGTACTTCCTTGCATGTACGTTACCATTCGAAATTCCATGCAAGGGGTACTACTACTGCCATCTTTGAAGAAACAGCGAGAACTTATTCAAGGTCCTAATATTTTCTTGGGGCCCAGAATAAAAGGCATTAGAGTCTTTGAAAAATAAATTAATAACTAACCCTGTGTTGTAATTCTTTGATACTAACAAAGACACAGTAATTTTAGTACATAGCTCTAAAGTAGGCGTAGGACCTGTTTTATTACAAACAATTTACCATGTGCGTATGCCTCCAAGGCATTAACAAAAACTCAACAGAGATATGTGCAAATAGAAAAAGAAATGGCAGCCATATGCTTCGGATTAAGGCTCCTGACTACTCAGCCAAGAACTCTGCGTTGACGGTGGCGACACAGAATCAGACGGCGGTCTGGCGAAACCGGTAGCCACACACTTAAGCACGAGCCCATGTTCGTGTGCTTGCCTGCGGCGCACCGAGAGTGAACAAGACAGCAAGTTCCTTCTCACACTAATAACTTGTTTCAAGCGACCAAAAATGCTTTCTCGTCAATCTTGGCCACTCGGCGGACCTAGGCATCAATAAGGGGCGAGAGGCATTCTAATATGTAAGTTTTAATAAATTATATAATAATAATAGTGTACCCCTCCTCTTAATTCAGAATAATATAAAACACATTAAAATGCAACAGTTTACGAGATATTTAATTGTTTACGATTTTTTATGCGCGTTATATAGTACAGTACTTCTCCTTTATAAACTCGAGTAGCAAGAATAATTCAGTAGAAGTAGAATTTTACCGGAAAAAAATTATAAACCAGCATTTCTCTTCACGAAAATTTCGAAAGGCCATCAGAAAAGAGATGCGTATGTTTGAGACTCAAGACTTGTGAAGAAAATATGCAAAAAAAATAGTTACAAAAAGCATGTTTTTCACTTATAAAACGAAAGATATTGATTGTATATAAAAAAAGTTCGATATAAAAAATATAGGTTTTCGAAATACAAAATGAAACGTGGGACATTAAAATTGATCTATTAATTTAGTAAAAAAAAAAAAAACACCGAAAAGACCTTTTTTTCATTCGCTCTCTGTTCATTGAGATTTAAACGCAAAACTTTGAAATTCTAGTAAAATGTAGTCCTCGTCATGACGGACAAATCTAGCCCTGAACAAGTCTGAAATGTTCATTAGTTTTTGCAAAAAGCCATTTGTTCAGAAAAAACCTGTTTGTAAAAAACTTAATTTCTTCATCTTTTTGTAATCGCACAGCAATTTACAGGGGTGATTTTTCTTCTTCAAGAGTTGCACTACCACGTACACTTAATAACAAAACGATTTTTTGCAGTTAAACTTTTATAAAATGATTTTTAAAAATGGGTACCCTTTTCCGCATAAAAAAATGAAAATAATTTTGTTCATCATATCAAATAGCCAAGCGAAGCATACAACATCTGACATTTTTCTACAGATTATAATAAAAAAAATTACCCTACGATTATTAGGAGACAAGATAACAATTTTTTTCAAAAAATCACTGTGGCTCTAGTTTTTAAGATTAAGAGTTCCGTCTGACACCAATTTATCAAGGAAAAATTGAATTTGTTGTTAGAAAAATCTCGAATTACTATGAAATTTTTAGTTTTGTTGAATTTTTATTTTTTCGGTTTATTACTAAAACATTACGTTTGAGTATGGAACGCATATCTGATTAATAAATTTAAATCACATTAGCTATGTCTCTATATTTATATGTTGTAAAAAATTTCCAATTAGACAATCAAATGTACGGAATTAACAGTACAAAATTGTTTCTATGAATTTAATTGCAGATGCAAATATGACATATGTAAACAAATAATAAATAATTTGCCAAATGTTAGTGTAACTGTTGAATATAGTTACAAAATATATTTTTCATGTAATACTAATTTACTTTTATATTTGCGAAAGTTAATGTTATATCTTTAACAGTTGCGCTAACATTTGGCAAATTATTTATTAATTATCTGTTTACAACGTAAATATTATTAGGCTACTTCTAGCGATCATGTATTCAAATCTTGGCGGCGATGCGATGCGTTATTCGATAATTAATTATAGTTAATAAGACAAGAATATAAGTATGCGAAACAATAAGTAATAAATTGAATTAGAAAAAGTAACTAATAACAAAAAATTACTTTTTTGTTAAGATATAACCATTATCTTTTTATTACATAAAAATATAGTTTCCATTTAAGAAAATTTTTTGTTACGTATTAAAAATATATTTTTTTCATTTAAAAAAAGTTGCAAAACTATATAAACTGTTTTTTGAAATTCTAATAGCAACAAATAATCAAAAACTTCTTTAAATCAAAGAAATCAAGTCAACGTCAATAAGTAAGAAATAAATAACAATTTCACCAATTTATGATGTCACAGTGACAAATTTTGCATTGCATAAATGTTACATATGCATTTCATCTTAATACTTGTTATGTATCAATCATATAGCCGTATCGTATTTAAATCATATCTTTTATGTAATTACTAGTAAAATAGGACGACAAATTTGAGAACATTCTCCGTAATTCACGTAACTTTTGACATAACTGTTATTTGTATGTTTGTTGAATCAAAACATTAAAATTATGTATGAGTTATGTGTTTGAGATATATCTGTGTTTGCTGGGATGCGTGTGTTTCATTTTATGATATTTTAATTAATGTTTTAATTAATATATATCCAAGGACTTTGATTCTCTCCCTCGGTTACTTTTTTAAAACTTTCAAAAATTTAGGTTATTTCGTCTTTACGTCAAATTTAGTTGTAAGCGGACATAAGGTTCAGTCATGTCGGTAATCGCGCACAGACTATGAGCATTAATATAGAAAACTGGTCATTTTTTAGTTTGTGAAAATTTCCGTGGGAAAGAATCGAAATCCTTGGGTGTACATACTTCTATTTGTGTATATGTATCATTTTATGATATTTTAATTATGTCTTAATTTGATGTCTCTAATGTTAATCATCAAGTTACCTGGCTATTTAGGATGTTATATTACGACAATGTTACTATGATATTTCTATATTGTAGTATATCAGTAATATTTCTGTAATATTTTACTATAATGTATAATATTTCGGATACATTATAATATTACTGCAATTTTTATGCAATATTACTTTCTATCTAAACAATTTATATTGCGATTTGTTAGATATTTATGTTTGCTAATAAGCTTTAATTAATATGCGCGTTACCTATACATTCTACTTTGCAAATTCAAATAACATGTAAGATTCATTTTCATAGCTGAAATAATAAGTATTCTACATGTGCATGTAATTTGTAATATATCAAATGTTTACGTTTATATTTATATCTATTTTTATTTATATCTCATACGTTTCGTTGATGTTCTGTTGCTTTAGCAAAGGTAATACAGAACTCTTTTTTAATGCCTGCTGATATGAATCAAGTAATAACAGCAAATTCAAATAATATAATAGATATGTATACATATATTATAATTAAACATGATTATTTATTATACAATGAAAAATCATAAAAATACATTATATAGTATCATCTCATAGTATATATTCGAGAGATATCCAGAATTTAAAGGACATACAGAGGCATCATCTGAATGTCTTTAGAACATCCGTCGGAAATCTGTGCTGTATAGAGTTATTCTCATTACATGTTATAATTTATATGATTTATAGGATACATCACCAAAATCCGGTCAAATCGAACAATTTCTTTAAACAAAATATTTTTAATGAAAAATTAAATATTACAAAAAATCCTTTTACATGGCTTTTGGCATAGGGGATTCCTATAGAGCATAATTATTCGATATATTCTCCACTAGCTTGAATGACGGTCTCTATTCTCGGTCTGAAGCGTTCGCACGCACGCTGTATGTAGCGCTGTCTATGCCGACGAATGCTGCCTCAATAGCGGTCCTCAATGACGTCACATTGGGATGCCGAGACTTGTTTGTGACCCTTTCAACTACGCTTCATACGTAGTAGTCCAAGAGATTTAAATCTGCGCTGTTGGGAGGCCAGAATGAGAGCCGAAGCAAGCAACTCGGCTTGTCCTGACAGCCTTGAAGAGCATCTGTCATATCTTTAATGTGTATGATTTGTATCAAAGGTCCTCCTCAGCAATTCGACGCATTATTGGCTCGCTTATAATCAATATTCAATCTAATTTTCGCAACGATTGCCCTGAGTCATCCGAAATCAACGACTGCGGTCCTCGCGGTGCGTTCTTTCGAGTAACTCTTCCTCGCTGGCATACTGGAACCTTCGTTGGACTTCTAGAGCCATATATTTTGTCACAACGTCATAAACAGTTGATTTCGGGTATCCAAAGAATCGAATTAATTTCTAATTGCTGAACGCCCAACACGAAGGCCTCCGATGATCGTGGCTCTTCGATTATACTCCGCACTTGGTTTCAACATCGCGGCCATTTTGAGAATATGACTGTTTACTAGAAGCATCAGACTTTCTCAGACGTCAACAACAACCTCTGCGGAGGCACAATATAGCGGAAAATTTTAATTGAAATTTGTCCGGATTTTGGTGATGCATCTTGTATATTTAGCAAAGATTATAATAAGATACAAATTATTTCATTAGTAATAAAAAAGTTTTTATAAGCAACGGTTTTATAGTCTATAAATTTAATTACGATTGTTGAAATAATGTCATAGATTAACATGATCATATAATACAGTATATTTAGAAATATCTGATAAAAAAAAAATTTGCAGCATTTATGTAAGGAGTGTAACTCCTAACTTAGAGACATTATATAATTTGCTCCAAGTAATGTAAGTTTAGGTTAATCTGCTCCGTCTTAAATCCAAAATGATGCCAGTTATTGCATACTGATGATATCCGCACGGATTCGATGAAATATAACTTTTATAATATATTTCAAATTTATCGTAAACAGAATTAGCAGAATGTCAACAAAAAAAAGGAAATATTCTTACGTATACATAAAAAAAAATATCTATTACAACGATAGAGTATTTATCTAAAGACACGGTAGTGTCTCTGCGCTATTATATTATAACGTAAATAGATACTTTAATGACACATTGGAGATTAATTGTAAAAGTCTTAACATAAAGACAGTATTAATGTGATAATCTATATAATTTTATACAATTTCTCAACTATTGGTTGAAGATTATTTATACTATGAATATAAAAAAACAAAATTTATTTAAATTAATATTATATTATTGTTATTTGTTGTTATGTTGTTTATTGTTTCTTAAAATTTTCATAATGTAATAAAGTAAAAGGCTAATAAGAGCAATGCATTGTATTCCGATCGTCTAAGTTTTTATAATGAATACATTTGCGTTAATCTAATTGTGAGAATTTTTTGTTGCTCTTATTAGTCTTTTACTTTATTACATTGTTTCTAAAATA
>JAANIA010002897.1:793921-806669 GCA_017607525.1 Pseudoatta argentina
TTTAGTATCATGCTTTTATCATACAGTTTTACGTTAAAATTACTATTGTATATAATTTTAAAAGTAGAAATGCGTATTTATCAATAAAAGCAATCTAAACATGAATCTAAAATTTTATTTAATAATCTTAATTCATAAGTCGAAATCAAATCAATATCTATTGATTTTCCGTTTGATATCGACTACATTTTCTATTAATTTTCGAAGAAGATCGACATTTTATCAACGCCGCATCGAGAAAATCGACGTTTTTATCAAAGTTATCGATAAATGAAGATCAATAGAAAATCTAATAGGTATCAAATTAAACGATCCTAAAAATCAACTCCAAATTGACTTGTGAACCTGGGAATTATTTTATTTTTTAATGACAATTTTTTGATAAAGAAATATTCCCAACAAAAACAATGATAATCTTTATGAATAAATTCAATGTAAAAAGTACAGAAAATGTATAGTAAACAAGCATTAAAGAAAACATAAACTTTTTGTTTTTTAGAATAAAAATATATACTTTTTACTAAAATATTGAAAATTTTATAAAAATATCGACGAAAAAGTTTCTTCGTATTTTTTAATTCAAAATTGTATATACAATATCTTCGACAAAAATGTCTCTCACGTGCCCAAAAAAAGTTTACAAAAATTTTCGACTATCTATCGTGAAAGCTTGAAGCTTTCTTTACAAAATCTTGTTTTTTTTTTTAATGTTCCTATGATTTTTTGTTCCTGAGTTATTCGCGAATTAAATAAAGAAGTATTCTAACTTTGCTCATAATTCCAATTAAAATTATTATACCAAAATTTAAAAAACATTCTTAAAGCTGAAACTTTGCTAGCGAATGATATAATTGTAACAAAAATTTCGCAACAAATGAAAAACCTTTTGCAAAAAATTTTTTAAAATACGAAGAAACTTTTCCCCCGACCCAATATTAAAACAAGATGGTTCTTTGACCAAATTTGTATAACTTTTAATTCGACTTTTTTCGTACTCGTTCACCAGCTAACAATCATATTTATTCTGAGCGCAAATTCGATTTCTGTGATGTGAATTACAAATAATATTCCGGGTTTTACATCAGGCCTGCGCCGATCGGTGTATTCGTGGCAAAGAAATCCTAGCGCGCAAGTAGGCCCCCCTTCTTTCCAGGGCCCGATTGGGGGACCCCTATGTGCACCTGTGCAGGTTGAGAGGTGTTGTGTTTTCACTTGGCAGTTCAACCTACAATCGCGTGCAAGAACGTTCCGCGGAGAAGGTCGTCCGCTGTCTCGATTTGAATCGAACAGAAAAGTCGGTTTACGATATTCATGATAGAATTTTCAATCATTATTGTCCTTTTAAAAAAATTGTCGAATTTTTTAATAATTCTATAAATACAAAATATTTTGACAAGTGAAGGATTTACATTGGGAACGTTGTGCTGTTAAACATTTTATTCTTCTCAACGAGAATTAAATTGAATTGTCAAAGATAAATGAAGAAAATCAACGAAACACTTCTCATGAAACTTCAAAAGGTACTTCTTTCTGAAGATCATAAAACATAAACAACAAATTGAATGAAAAGTGATAGAAGCTACAATTTTATTAATATTAATTGTCTTTTGGAATAAAAGCTAAAATTTTAATAATAAATTACAAAGATAATTTTGTTACAACTTGAGGGTAAATCTCAGACATATCTTGGACATTAAAAGAATAATCAAAGATAAGAAATATGAAAGGCAGATTTTGTTACAAATTGATTAACATTTGTTAGAATCTTTCTCTGTAGTGAAACAAAACCTTGAAATATATTTTTATAAAATAATCTGATAACAAAGACTAAACAATATATGTAAATCAATATATACCTAATATGTAAAATGACTTTATAATAATAATTAAGTTTAATAATAAACAAATTATAAATAATAATAATAATAAATAATATAATTTTTTTACAACTAATTTAACTTTATTGTTATAAAACTTAATCTTAATTAAATACTAAAGTTTTATATAATCTGTCATTATAAAGATATATTTTTAAGTGTTAAACATCATGTTTAAATATCGATATGATGTTTTAAATATTACTGAAAGTAAAAAAAAGCTTTAATATAAAATTCAGTAAAAATTTGTGTAAGTTATGAAAATTGTATAACTAATAAATGATTAATTAAATATTTTAGATGTATCCAATTTTTGTAATACATGAAATTGCGGTCAAAATTGCAATTTAAAGATTGACTTAATATCTTTAAATAATTTGGTACTAGCTATTTTTTAAAGCAAGAATTTAAGTTAAAAACACATTGATTGATAAGTATTAAAGAAGAATCATAAATCTCCGATTATAAGGGTGAAAGGAGAGGACTGATTTAAACATGAATTAATTTTAAAAAAATACAGCAATGGTGCGTATAACCTCAATCCGCAAGCAAAAATAGTAAAACGATAAAATTCTATCGATCTTTAGGGGAGACTGGGGACAATTGTAATGGAGCTTAGTAACAATGCGTTTTTTTTAATGATAAAAAATAAGATAATCATATGAAGAACAAAAATAGTCGGTACCAAGGCCTGCGTTTGCTTGATGACATCAATCGCGCGTGCGCCGCATGTAAAAGAAGTTATATGTAGGCTCAGATAAGCCATGTAAATGTAAATTTACGATGTCCTTTTTTGCTTTAAACTTTCAAATAAAATGCTTTTTATCATGTTTTCATTTTATTAATTCTAAAATATTATATGTTTTCTCAAACTATGTGCATGTCTTTTTTGATATCTTTAAGTGATTTTAAATATATTTATGTAAATATTGACAACATCGATTTGGGATTAAAAGTACCGCATCGCCAGGATACATTGTAACATCATTATAATTAACGGTAAATGTTAAGAAGAGCCGGCTCATCTCAAATTTTAATAAAAAATACACTGAATGTGTTTATGCATTTTCATATAAAAATAAAGATTTGACAAGAAAAAAATGTCGTTCTAATTCGTGAAATGAATATTTTAAGTTGACGACTATTCAGGTTAAGAAATTTAGGTTCTGTCACAGTCACGAAATATACTGCAATGCAAGTACACGATGAGGTCACATTTTCATGCTCTATGGCCGCGAATGTGTTGTATTTCTTATTGTAATAGATATTATTCACTGCTTTATAAACACAAACTGGTTTAAAAACAAATTATCAATTGTGAAACACAAATTTACTGTTTTAAAAATGAATTCACTGCTTCGAAACAAATTTTCTGCTCTAAAATACAAATTCACTGCTTTTTAATAGTAAATTTATGATTTAAAAACAATAATACAATAATACAATATAAGCAGATAATTTCTGTTTTAGAATAGGTAATTTATTTTTAAAGCACTGAATTTGTAATTTTAATTTTAAAACAGTCAATTTATGTTTTAGAACAGATAATCTGTTTTTAAAATATGTTACAACTTTCCCTAGTTTTGCTTCATTTTGCCCTAAATCGAAGCAAGATGTATTAATTCGGATTTTGATATCTTAATCATAAACAGCCTAAAATTACACCTTTTTGCAAATAGTACCATAAATTCAAATATTTGTTACGTTATGTGCATTAAAAGAAATAAACGTATTTGTCATAAATAAAGAAATACATGTATATTTCTAAGAATTGTTTTTCTAACAACTGTCGCCAGTCTCCCCTACTATTTCAGCAAGATAAAATCTTAATAATTAGAGTAAAATTAATTTTAAGTGTTGAATTTAAACTCTACAGACACAATGTAATTCAATAATGTAATCGCAAATATTGATCAGTCTTACATGGGAAGCAAGCAACTTTCGAATGTATATCCGAGATGAGATGTCTTGATTCTCGATTCAGAAGAAAACATTTATTTTGAAGAGGAAATTGACAAAATTGAAAATGGACATCATGTTGGAGAAAATAGGAAAATTAAATTTGGTAATGTCTATAGTTTAGTTTAGTTTAGTATATATAATTTAAATAACATTAATTATAAATTATATAAATTAAATATAACACGCTGTTATGGTATATTAGTAACATGAATAATAAATGCTTTGTATATGCTCTAATTTACGGTTGCTATTGCATAATTGTATTTATTTGGGCTAAAAATGACAATTGTGTAATTATGTTGGAAAAATAGATACCGAACCATCAATATAATCAATTTTTTTTAATATTTGATATAGTATATGTAAATAATAGTGAAAGAGTTTAAATATAACAATTATTTGGATTTATAAATAAATTAATTTTTATCCAATTAAAAAACCATGGCACTTAAATTTTTTAATTAATTAATTAATGTGTTCTATAAAGCGAATGGTGATATAGGATTGAAACCATATTACATACATAGGGTAAAACCGCTAGTTGTGGATCACTCTTTAAAAAAAAAAATCATTTTTTTTATCCAGAACAATATCAAACAATTAATAAAACATTTAATAGTCATGATTGACAAAGAATGCGTTATGAATGATTTTATTCCATTTTATTCCATTTTACCATTTTATATTGTTTAATTTGAATTAAGGGGGAACATCACTGTGACGGGTTCAAAAAATCGATTTTTTGTTTTTTGCATTTTTGTAATGTTTAGAGTCTTAAAAATATGTCCCTGAAATATTATGTTGAAATTCGTAACAGAACTATAGTAAATATGATGGAGTAGCACGTGATCAGATGCATAAATTAATTTTTTAGTTTCGAATTTTTACAGACGAAATTAAGAGACTTATTGAAAAAATGAATTCTACACCAGTTACTACATACATTTCACTGCCTAATAATATTTTAATAATAAGGGGAAACTGATTAATATGAAATAATTAATATGAAAAAAAATGCATTTTCGTAATGCATTCCATCTGATTCAACTAGCCCTGGGACCGGGGCTTTATTTTAATAATTTGGCTAAAATAATTAAAATATAGATTAATATATTTTAAGCTACATCTTTGGCTACATATTAATAAAACTTTTATATTTTAAACAAACATTCATTTCGCAGAGCAAAACAATGCTTCCTTTTGCAAAATTTGTTCATTTCGTGCAAAAACATGTCAAATGAGCCTAGTTTTCGAGATTGGACATGAGGGAACTAAACTTATAACATTTACCACTGAGGTAAATCTCTTTAAAGGAATAAAATTTTGAGTTAGTACTATAAGAGTCGTCACTAAATGAGTCATACAGTTCCATGCTGTGGTTAATCTGCTATCCCCATCCGTTCACTTTTTAAAAACATTAACAATATACGATAAAAAAGACACATAAACAAAAAAAATATGTTGGACTTTATTAAGTAAGAACTACACTTACTATCTAAGCAGAAATTAAATATGTCAGACAATCATATACGACTGCAAAACAAAAACTTTAAGAATAAAAATATTTACTTAGGTGTACGATTTTTTAAAATTGTGGCAACTTCTGTCATAGATGTGTTTGCAACAAGATGTTACAGCAGACTCAGCGGCAGTCGTTGCTGCGTGCTCAGACACGTTTATGCGTGTCTCGCGTATTTTGATTTTTTAATGTAGCCTCGATTATTCTACTTACCCTTATAGTCAACTGACTCCGGACTCTCCCTACTTTAAAATAAAACAAAAAATTTTATTTTAAATCTCCCGTACAGACACAGCATGAGCGCCCGTGCACCCATGTTTTTCCAGACGAGGTGCGCATCAATGAGCACTAAGGGACTAGAATACTCGTATTAATATTGTTTAATGAATTTTTTGTAATAACTTCGTAAATATATGTACTTTGTAAATATGTGTACTAATTGTATAAAGACAATAATTCACACAAGCTATTAGTTTTTACAAAAAAAAATCCACAAAGATATTTTTTTTTTTCGGCCGTCACAGTGATGTTTCCCCTTAAATAAAGTAATGACAGTTATTAACAATTAGATCCCATGTACTAATTGCAAATCATTTCATTAAATACGTTATTCTGGTAGCATTACTACACCTCATAAGGATAAAAATGATTGCGCATGCATATCGTAATATATATATAACAAAATTATAATTGATGATTCACATCTAGTTCTAATTATGGATAATGATGCAATTATAACAAATTCAAGTTTATTTTAAATTAATGACAATTAAAAATCAATGATAATTTTTAAAAAATTTATGAAAATTAAACGTTTAACAAAACAATTAAATTATGAATAGTAATACTTTTTGCATGTAGACATATACTATTATATTATATATTATATACTATTTTATATTCTATTTTGATACTTAAAACAAATAAATCTTTTCGGGATTATTTGTAAGATTTGACAAATTTTTAAACATTTTTATAATAAATTTACGCAATAAAAATATTGTTATAACATAGTGATTAAACAACACCCGCGAACACATTTACCCAAATAGCTAGACGTGCCAAAAGCACGCATTGGAAATTTATGCTACATATTATATTGGAAAAAGTCAGGCAGCAATTGAGCACGATCTGTCATTTCAATTAGAGTTAACAAAAATACAGCAAAAATTCTTCAGACAATACGTCGTAACATACTTAAAAAAATGCTACAAAAATTGTACACAATAATTCAGCATAAATAGAACAAAATTCAAACATTATATGTTGGTACACTATATTGTTGGTATACAAACACAAAATAAACTAAAGCTAGGTTTGTCATGTTAAATTAGCAAAATATATTCAGAAATCTAGCACATTTGCTATTACATTGTGAGAACGGTAACGCAGCAAGAATATCGCACGACTTATTATATCAAATACTGACAGCAAAAACAGCAAAAATCGAAGATAACCTATCGTCACGATGTGACTGCTCAAAACGCGGCATATGTATGTCGCGATTTACTTTATTAGCTATTGAAAGAAAAAAGTAGAAATCATGCATAATCTGTCGTTAAATGTTATACCGTACCATAGTTTTACCGTTTACCGATAGGCAACGTATCTATCAATATTTTTTATCTCGTATTTAAATTTCTATCACGGGCAAATATAAAGACTATAAGATTGGAAACAAGATCGTTTATGTTAAATAACATTACTTTAAATACGAAGCGCCACTACGGTCTGAATGTTGAGATGGTGAACTAATATATATATTCATATAAATGAATTAATTTCAGAAATGATAATTGCGTGTCGATATGGTTGTCGGACTTTCAACGCAATCAATCCCCCCAAATTTCCCAAATTAGTCTTAAAAAATATAAAGATTACATAATGCGGCTAGTGAAAATAAAAATGTGTAATATTTTCTTATCGGTTTAATTTATGACATAATTCCTATAGAGAATTCCGAATATTAAATTGATTTTTTTTTAACCGAGCAACAATTCTCTCAATATGAAAAATTATTCATTTATTAACACTACTTTATTAAGATACAAAAAAATTAAAAGTACAATTTCTATTTAGCAAAATCTTATTCTGATTAAATACTTCTGATTAAGTATTTCTTTAATAAATTAATGCATTTAGTTAATAAAAGTTAAATGTATAATATAAATTTTATTTATTTATTATGCGTGTTTTCTGCAGTCACGTCGTGACGACAGGCTATACTCGATTTTTGCTGTAGTTTTGCTGACTATATTTAATATAATAAATTATGCTGTAGCTTTGCCGCAGTTTCGTTGTCACTATGACATCAGATTATGCTTAATTTCTGCTGTTAATATTTGATATAGCAAACTTTGCACAATATTTGCTACGTATTTGCTGTCACGGTATTTGTAGCAAAAAATGCTCGATTTTTATTGCATTTCTACCGTCGTTTCATGTTAGCAGATTATGCTGTTAGAAAGTAAACTTAATAAGGAAGCAACAGTTTAATATCTGCATAACGTCTGATCAAGCTAGCATATTGCGTGCTGCTGGCATATTGCTAGCATTTTGCTGTCTGGGTTAATCTCAACTGAAAATAATGTTGATTTTTTTCATGAAACCTAGTGCTATTTATTACCTAACTATAAAAGCCATAAATTCTTATGATATTACACTTTGAATGAATAGTTTGAATTTTAAAGTCGCATACGTTAATTAACCTTACACATAATTGGTTAACAACATCAAAAAAATGTGTAGCGCTATTCCTAATAAATTCAATTCAATTGACACTTGAAAAAAATAAAACTAATGCTAAAGAATCTTGTGATATGTAGTTGACCATTTAATGAAAAATACTATAATTATTTTAATATAAAAAGTGATCCGGAATTAGTGCCTGATCCACATCTAGTGGTTTTACCCTAATTGGATTAATGGCACATTAAAATTTTATTGACTTTCTAATATGTGATTCTTCATATATAATGAGCATGTAACGAAATATCCATAACACTTTTTACTGAAAATAAAATAATAATTAAATTTCGAAAAAAATACTTAAATCATCATCAAAGGTATGTGAGTGAAAATCTCTCTATTAATGTGCGCGTGCACTGATTTTAAATTAAGAAGTACTTTATCATTATTCTTTTTCTTTGTAACTTTTTTTTTTTCTCAAATATTTGAATCATTAATGTTTCATTAATAATTATTATTTTTATCATCATTTAAACTGATAACATAAATGTCAATTATATCAATGTAGCTGATGTTTATGGTATCAGGTTTAAATAATAAATACACACAAAATGCAGTCGAACATAATAAATACAAAATAACATACAAAATAAAATACATTATATTAATAAATATCTGTAATTATAAATCAGTAAATGCATAGAAGTATCATATAAATATTAGTAAACTATTAATGAATTATTTAGATTGTGAATCATTTAAAGTTAATTACCGTTTTTTACATTAATATTGAACAAGATTTTTATAAGTTGCATTTATAACTTAAGCAAATATATACATAAGTTGAAATTCCAACAAATCCATCGAGGCTTTTGCTTCCTACCACTCTTGCTTAAATGCAATGTAAGCATGGCGCTGTCTCTCATGAATTGATTTACTTAATTTATTTGCTCTTTATATATGTTTATTCCATCGTGTACATCGCTGTATAAGTATTTAGCGAAAAAAGAATTGAAGTTCAAGGGATGAATGAGAATCTTCCTGTTTTATAGCATTCTAGTTCCATGCCGTGGCTATCTGTATTAGTGATCTGTATCTATCAAACATCTGTTCACATTGTTAAATTAGCGTAAACACTATTATCACGAATACTGCACATCAATATTGATCATATTACGTCTCTATTCATCAGTAACATCAATGTCATTAATGTCATTATTACGATCGAAAAATCTGCACGCTTTCTGAGTTTGTTACTCATTTCACGGATAGCACATCAAATAATTTATGAAATTTTAGACATTTTCGAAAGTACAATAGCATACGAAGAGAACGTACTAATTTTTAATGATTATACAATTCCTTTTTTTCATTATTAAATAACACAATTTTAAAATGAGTAGATATTTAATCATTTATTTTGTTTATTTTTAAAAGTACAGTGTAATATAGAATAGAATAAATTAATTAAAAGACATTTTTTGTGAAATATAATTTATATTTAAATTTTGTTATTATAATTTCAAAATTCTCAATCTTGATTAAAGACTCCAAAGAATAAATCGTAGGAAAGTAGAAAGCCAATGTGAGCTAGCACAGGTTGTTGGTGTGCAAGAATACCATATATTTCGGAATAAAATAAAATTACAAACGTTTCGACCCTTATTATTAGATCATCTTCAACGTAATTTTTGAAAAAATTCAATCGTGTAAATTTAAATATGTACTGACCGCTTATTATTTCATCAATATAATCAATATAGAACTTGTCTGTAGTATTTAACTAAATACTTAAACGAATTACTTCTTATTATTATTATCTGCAATATACAATAACATGAAAAATAATAAAAGACATAAAATACTAATACAAAAAATATTAAAGAAACTGGATACACTTACATTACACATTGACGATGGTCAGATAATTTAGAATGTATGTACAGTAAGACATTTCAAGAGTGTGTGAAAAGGTCAAAATGAAATTGTCGTTATTAAGTGGAGGAATAATATAATAAATAAAAGGAAAATGAAAAGTCAAACGAGTTATAAAAATAAAGTATAAGCATTAATTATAAAACTTGGAAAAATCATTCTTCTTAAAATAAATCATGATATAAAAAATCCAATATTTCAGTATCCTCTTCTAAATTTAAACCATTCTCTTGTTCTTAATATAAATAGACTCTAACCCACAAATAATTTTAACACATGCTGACAAAGGAAATGTAGTAGTAGCTCTTGACAAAATTGATTGATGTAAATAAAATGGAATTTTTGCTTCCAGATACTGATACCTACATTATTGTCAAACGCAATCCTTCAAATAAGATATTATCTGACTTAAAGGATTTATTGAAAATTTGGAAAAGTTGAGAATTAGTTTCTGATCATAATTTTTTAAATACTCAACAAATCCCTAGGGTTTATGACCAAAATACACAAGCGTAACCCGTTACATGTTATAGTTTTCTCTAGAGGCAGTCCCTTACATAATTTGGCGACCTTTTTACACAAAATTTTAGATGATAACTTAGAAAAATTTTACGGTTACATAAAGACAGTTTTCAACTTGTGAATGGTTTTACTAAAGTAAATTTATCTAATGACTTGGTGTTGATATCATTAGACGTCATCTCACTTTTTATAAACGTACTTGTAGACTTAGTGATAAAAAGCATTGGTCGACGTTGGTACTTTCTTAATAGTACACTGAA
Source organism: Pseudoatta argentina (assembly GCA_017607525.1). Classification (NCBI taxonomy): domain Eukaryota; kingdom Metazoa; phylum Arthropoda; class Insecta; order Hymenoptera; family Formicidae; genus Pseudoatta; species Pseudoatta argentina. Next base: position 804,685 of record JAANIA010002897.1, read on the forward strand.
AGAAAAGATTGATTACTGCAACAATTTAAATAATTAAATATGGCATAACATTATGTGGCTGCAGCAACCAGTTTTTGGTTGTAGCAGCAAATTTTTAATTGTGTTAGCTTATCCGCAATGTCAGTATATAATTTCGATAGGTTAACGCAACTAAAAATTTGCTATTACAACCAAAAAGTGATTGTTGCAGCCATATAAAAATGCTATGCTATATTTTACTATTTAATTGTTGCAGCAGCCAACCTTTTTCTTCAGCGTAAAGTTAATTTACCAAAGGATGAATTTTTCAAAACAATCGTTTTGGTACTTAACTCCACATACTTCAGCTTTAATGACAAATTCTATAAACAGTCCTTTGGTGTCCCAATGGGATCCCCCATTTCAGCTGCTTTAGTCATTCAAGATCTAAAGACTTTTGTATTTAAAAAATGACCGTTTTTTTTAGAATTTTATTGTAGGTACGTCGATACATTGTACTCTCAACTCAAGAGTTCAACATCGATACGATCGTAATTTTAATAATTTTCACCTTAAATTAAAATTTACAGCAGAGCTTGGTAGTAATAATTTAAACTTTCTTGATGTAACGCTGATAAAAAAAAAGTAATACTCTCCGTTATATGATTAGTATCACAAACCAACTTTTTCGGCGCGATACTTAAATTATTTATATTTATATTTTGTGCCACCCAATGTGTCAGAAAGTGGGAACAATTTTTCATCTAACAGACAGAGTTTTATTATTATCACATTTTAGTTTCCATGAAAAAAACTTTTGATTAGTAATAAACATTTTATTGAATAACGGATATTCTCTCAATATAATATGTAATTATATTAAAAAAAAGGTTTTACGCAAATTTAAACAACTTAACAGCAACGAAATTAGTACAAATAAAAATTTACAATCTATAACTAAATCTTTAACAACCTTTTTTACTGTTTCCTATGTTCCGTCAATACTAGAAAAATTCAAAAGATTTTTCAAAAATAACAAAACTGTTAAACAAAACTTGGCCCATGTAGGATTACATAAATTAAGTTCTTTCATTAGAGTTCAAAGGAACAAATTACATTCTAACGTAGTATATAAAATTAATTATTCTGATTGTAACGTTTCATACATAAGCCAAACGAAAAGATTATCAAAAATCAGGATATCAGAACATTGTAATCATATCAATAGACATACTAATCAACTCGGTTATTACGGAACATAGATTTGAATTTAATAATGATTTTGATTGGAACAATGTCAAGATTTTACATGAAGAAAAGAATTACAACAAACGATTAATCTCAGAATCCATTTATATTAAGAAACAAAAGAATGGTTTAAATTTACAAGAGGATATTGAAATGTTGGATTTTTTATACCATGATTTATTTTAACAAGAATGATTTTTTCAAGTTTTATAGTTAATGCGCATATTATGTTTTTATAACTCGTTAGACTTTTTGTTTTTCTTTTTTTTATTGTAGACAATTTCATTTTGACCTCTTCACACACTCTTAAAATGTCTTACTGTACACACGTTCTAAATTATCTGATCATCGTCAATATATAATGTAAATGTATCAATTTTTAAATATTTTTTGTATTAGTATTTTATGTTTTTTATTATTTTTCATGCTATTGTATATTGCAGATAATGTAATTCGTTTGAGTATTTAGTTAAATACGACAGACAAATTCTACATTTATTATACTGATGAAATAGTAAGCGGTCAGTACATAATTAATTTACATAATTGAATTTTTTCAAAAACTACATTAAAGATGATCCAATAATGAGAGTCGACGTCTATAATTTTATTTCATTCCGAAATACATGGTATTCTTGCACACTAACAATCTGTACTGGCTCGCATTGGCTTTCTACCTTCCTACGATTATAATTTTAATAATATGCTAAATTTCGTAAAAACAAAACAAAACACATAGATAAAAATAATTTTAAAAAATACAAATAATTATAAAGAAA
>JAANIA010002897.1:852446-863722 GCA_017607525.1 Pseudoatta argentina
AATATATAATATTTAAAATTTGTATATATATATATATATACACATTTATATATATATATATACATATATATATATATGTGTGTGTGTGTGTGTGTGCGCGCGCGCATATACATATATCCAACTCCAAAGATTTTCATAATCCCTTAAGAACGGTCGATAAAAAAATATTTACTTTACTCAGTCGGAAATAGCTAATTTCGGATCCCAATATTATTTACTCAGCGTTAATCCCACTCTTAAAGATGTTGACGTCTTCTCTAGATCCTTACAATCAGTTTCGAGTCCTTATACAATTCTTAGCCCGGATATCCACCTCATAACTCACACCCGTGGTGGAGGAATAACTTTTCAACAAATAAAGAGATTTTCAATGTTCGTCTATTTATAATAAAATAACAAGTATAAAATAACAATATCTTCTTGTTATTTTTAATCGGAAAATCATTTACAATAATAAATAATTTAAATTGGCAATAATACAATTTGGCAATAATAATTCTTTTCATGATAAAGTTTTTAATAAAAAAACTCTAATTGTACAAATTGACGATAATTAAATAATGTAAATAAAAATTTGTGTATAGAACAAATATAAGATAATATATCTATATTTTAAGAATAAGTACGACCGTGTAAATCATATACATAAATATGATAGAAAACGCCAATAATCAGTCAAAATTAGATGTTATGAATATAATATACACATTCTTGATTTAAATTTAATTATTTTAAATGTGACTGTGCGCCGATACGGATTAATCACAATTGATCTAAGGTGCTAATAATATAAATATGATAAGACGCCGAAACATTCGCAGAAACATTCCTATATATAAAATAATCCTNAAAACTTATTGCGAAAAATATTACCTCAGTAAGGAAAAAATTTTTTTACAAATTCTAAAGTATATCGCTTTGTGGTTTTGACATCCTTAAATTAAATGTCTCAATTTAAAAATAAAAAACTTTCTATTAGAAAATAAAATGAGTATACAACACAAAAAGAATATTATTTAATTAATTGAAATAAACTGCACATTATGTAGTATATTTTGTTGATTATGTAAAACGATTTATAATCCAGTTAAATGCAACTTTTAAAGGCCCTGTAGGAGATTTCCCGGGAAAATTCCAACTGGATCTTGTATGTATTTCTTGTATGATCTGTATTTCTTAAGGCGTAGGACAGTTAAATGAATTATTGCATCGTGTTCAGCGATCAAAAAAACATACAGTACCACATTTAAAATCCGGATTAAGCTATTTTTGCATCAAAACAAACATGTATTAAGGAAAATCGAAACTTTGATTTAAAAATCGTTTATTAGCCATCTCTAAATCTTAATATTTTTTAATAAAAATTTAGATTTATTCTTTTAGCATGAAATGCTAAAAGCTTTTGAACAGAGAGGCCAAATGAACAAAAATATTTTTTTTTCCTTTCAGTCTAATGTATTTAGTAAGCTTTTTTAAATAAAATAGAATAAGACCTTTTTAATAAAATTTCTAAACATCTAATAATACTAGAATTCGCAACAACTCTAAACAAATGCTACAGAAATGTTTGTGTAAGAACAATTACTTATATTAAAATAGTAAATAAAAAGAATACACACTTTTAAATGAATAATTTTATACAAAATTGAAAACACAGAAAGACATTATTATATACTATATTGTTTCTATAGGAATACGTTGTTTTCATTTATATAAAAATGTATACTAAATGAAATGTTGTAAACATTTGTTGCGTGTATCTATAAAATATTGTAGAGACATGTGTCTTCATTTGTACAATATTATTACCACAAAAATAGAATATACTAATTTCTCTTTTATAAATTACAAAAAATCTGAAGTAATGTTATACAAATTTTTATGTGCTTAGTGAAAATTTGTAAAAAATTTTTATAAATATGAAACATCAAATTTTTCTTAAAATATTCAATTGTATTTGGTAATACAATTTATTTAGTTTGTAACGTAATATAAAAATATTTTATATATTACAGATTTTAACTACCTTTACAATAAAATCGTCTTCTTCCTTTTTCACAATGTTTTAAAATTTACTATACTTTAAAAATTAAAAAATTATTTAATCTCTTTTCAAGTTTTTTCAACATTGGCTCTATCGTATTCTCCTTCTACATCTACATGATTTTGTAGCATAACTTTAGTGATACGAAAATAAAAAAAATATATATATATTAAAAATCTTAGTAATAATAAGAAAGGAGAAATAATTTTATATAATAATTTTATACCAAATTATAATAATAGCAATATTCATTATTCAATATAAATTTTACGTTTGTTATTAAAAAATGCAAGTGAAATCATTAAATTTAATTCAGAGCAGAAGTATTTCGTATGAATTTGCAGTAATATCACATTGTATCTGGAGACACGGTAGTATCTCGGCGTTAAGACATGGCGCGAAACATTGCCGTTGATTCCTTTATCTATACATCGCAGCAGTAAGTAATTTTCGCTGCACTATTAAAGACATCACTTTGAAGTACGTTCTATGTCAAAAAATGTCAAGAGATCAATAATAATTGTCGGAGTATAGTGCAGGTGGTCGTTTCCGAGAACGGCGGTGCGACATCAATGATAGAGAGAAGAAACTGCAACTGATTTGCGAATTACAATAAATTCCGTGTAAATGGTAATATCGGCATAACTCTCAACGACTTACGACAGTGGGTGCCTACTAAACATAAACACGAGTAGGAAGTCTCGTCTGCCTGCTGAAAATTCGCGGGTCATTTGAGCCGTTTCCGCGCCATTACCCTTTCTTAGCACGTCTTCTCTACGAGTAATCCTGTGACTCGGTCCAAGTATAGGCGGAGAATTGTAAGACATTGTAGAAAATCGAAGAAGTTGATATAGAGAAAGATAAGGAGAAAAAGAAAGAAAAAAAGTTGAAGATACGAAAAGGAGAAAAGTTACTTGTAGCAACACAGACGTGACTCGATTTCTCGTGTTACGTTGTTCCAGAAAATTGTATCTTCCAACGAAATTTTCTTTATCCCACTCAACTGTCGATTCTAAATATTTACGATACTGAAAATGCTTATTCTACAACGTATGATGCAATATAGTGGAAGCATTTGATACATCAGAAAACATAATATACTAAGTTATTAGTTGTTAAAGTAGCCAAAATAGATACGCATACTTCTATACAATCTATAATCTTGTAGAAAACTATTAGGAAACTGAAATATTTTCTTTACGATCATCATATCATATATAATATATAATATGTAAGTTGGACAATATTCAGAATAATCAGTACAAACTAAAATATTTATATTTTTAGAACAGAATAACTTATTCATAAGAGTGAATAATAAAAATATAAAAAAGAATATTAAGTTAGGATTGTTTTTCAGCTAAAATAAATAAGTTACGAAATGTAAAAATTATATGTAGCAGGTATTTACTTAGATCGAGTAAGTAGTATACTTATAATGGGAGAAATATCAGGAATATGGAAAAATCATTATCAAAAATAAAAACATTGTCAAAGAATAAAATTAAAGTTATTACATAAGACATCAAGATATTCCGAGAATTAAGCAACAAAAACTGTATTGTTAATACTTAAACATATATAACTTAATAAGCACATTTGTTATTCAAGACTAAAATTTGAAACTAAATAAATATTTTTGTATCACAAATTCTTCGTCTCTCGTCCATCGCTCGAAAATCTCCTCCAAGTTATACGTGTTTAAGTAACTGTTGTTGCTTAATTCCTGAAATATCTTAATATCATACTTAACAATTTTTTATTAATAAATGTGATAACGTATTTATTGACTTTTATATAATTTTTCTTATATTATTAATATTTTCCCAAGATAAACATTATACTACTCGACTCTGCTTAAGTAACTCTTTAACATAATATATAATTTGTACGTCTCGGTACTCTTTCATTTTAGCAAACAAGAAATAGCTAATTTAATCCTCTTTTATGTGTCTAACTTATATCGAGAAATGCAAAATTGTCTTATAATTATATATATTTGAATTTTGTAAATTAATGTAATTTAATTGTTGCTAAATACAATATAATATATACGTATAAGGTACTTATGCTGAATAAGGCCCAGGCACTAAATAAGGCCCACTTTTAAATATTACTTTAAAACTTTGTCTGTAATATATACTTAAAAGATATGTCATAGATATGTCGTAGATAAAAAAGATTAAAGAATTGGAATTGGTACAACACGTTTGTTTAACACAACAAAAATTTGTGCGTATGAGGCATTTAGTATGAGCCATTTTTATAACAATCCGCTGTAAAATCCGCAATACCATGTTTTATAATTTATTATTCATTATAATATTATTCAACTTCCTAACTATAAAAAATAAAATAACTATAAAAATCAATTTTTTAAAATAAGTATAAATATTTTTTTTTAACAATGTACTTATTACATAAGATCCACTTTTTTTGTATGATTATTATTATAGCTATTATTATTTGTTTGTTATGTGGAGCTAAAGAATAACGATTTTTAATGTGCTGCTATCTTTTATGCCAAAATTGCATTCAAATTGCTGAACATTTCTAAAGATTAAAGAGTTAATTACAAACAAAAAATTAAAGATAATTGTAATATTTAAGAGCAGAGTAAATCCTAAGAAATTTCCTTTCTGTAATTAATAATTTTAAAATTTGATTTAGAAAGAAAATGTTTACTTTTTTGTTATTTTTAATTTATTTCTAATTTCGGCTTTATTATATTTATATGCATATAATAAGGCTCAATGTCAGAGCTTGACAAAATTTTTTTTGTTCATTTACATATATTCTATATAAACTGTATATTTTTATTTTTGGGAGTGAATGAAATGAAGATTTGATTTTTATTTAGTTTATTTCCATATTTCCATAAATAGAAATAAAAAAAAATAAAATAAATTAGATGCTTATTATATGGGCAGGTACCTTAATTGAATTATAAATTAGATAGTGTTTTTTCAGATATACTTACTATAATATGAATATTCATTAGATTTCTTCCAATTATAGATATTTTCTATAGAAATAGGATATAAGACTTGAAATTTTATTATCGTTTACAGCGCTTCTTGCCAAAATTTATTTAGAATTATCCACAGATAATTATTATTGCTGTAAATATATACAGTATATTAGTTCTTTATATATAGCTGTTACGAAAGAATTATAGCAACATAACACCTTATTTTCGATTCGATCCTACAAATAATACAATAGCTGCAATAGCGACGAAAGCATTCAACAACAGCTGTGTGTACTAAAAAAAGTTCTTCCTTCGACGAAGCCGAATTCGAACAAGCCATTTCAGCCGTTTTATGAGCGATGTTGCTCGCATTGCTTTCGCAAGTGTTAGCTGTAGCCGCCATTTTGTAAATTGCATCAAGTTGTTTTTAAACCACGAAAGACATAATGTATACTTGTGAGACGTGGTGTTAAGTTTTAACGTGAACTACATTACGAAAGCAGCCTGGCAAAGTATCTTTGTAACTTATTTAATATTCGCAGTATTTATGATAAGTTAGAATCTGTTTCTGTTTAAGCAATTTCTTTATTACACTTTTTATTTTTTCTTCTTATGGCTCTGTTTAATATTAAAATATATTGTTATAATGCATTTATAATGCATCTATTGGTAGATACGTAATATTACATTTTATAATATTGTATTTTATATACGAGATTGCATGAAAATTTAACATTAAAAATTTAAATATTAGTGTTTAAATATTTTAATTTAACGGATATTATAATAATAATAATCTGATTAAAAAATAAACCGTTACATATATATTATATAATATTAAAATTTCCAATCACACCTTATATTTTACTTATTCAATACCGTGTCTCATCGGTAAAGTTTTCGTTCAGGATATAATCTAATATTTTAAATATAGAATGTGTATAGAATATATAAAATATAGAATATAGAATTAGTAGTCATTATATGGTAGTTATTATACAATTGAGGGTACATAAATGGATCGTGTAAAAACATTAAAAATAGCGCGGCATAAAACATATTAATAAATAAGGTAATATATTTGATAACAACATGTATCTCTAAGTTGTCAAATCAAGCTTCCCCAAAATTCATTCGATTATTAAACTTAATTTTTATTGAAATAACCATATTTTTTAAATAAACATAATTTAGATACTATATAATGAAATGGAAACGAATAGACAATGATAGACGATCTATATTAAGCATTATCAAAGATTTTTCAACAATGCGTGATGCTTTCTAAGAACATAACAAATATAAAATAATCACAAATGCTTTAGACAGAACTGTTAATCATGAAAGAGCAATATGATATATATATATATCGTAAAACATGGCAGAGTGATCTTGCAGAATGAGAAGGAAATGTCGAACGCCTTGTCGGAGGAGCAACTCGCGCCTCCTACCTGGCTGGCCGTTCTAACGAATCCTCAATGGCGCCCGAGTGCAAACGGGGCCTTGACAATGAGGCCTTGTTGTCAGGAAGGGAGATTCCTTCAGAGAAACTTTTGTCAGGGAACTCACGTGGAACTCGGGTGAGAACCCTGGAGAGCTCTGTGGATGACTTGCGCATCGCGAGCTGCGAGCTGCTACTTGAAATAAATTTTTTTTCTCTTCGACTCGAAGGCGGCTTTCCATCCTTCTGCTTTCTTCGTCCAAACGGACGCGTGACGATTGTGTGAATCACGTAAAAATTCCTTGCTAATGGGCCGCTTACGACGGAACACTAGCACGATCCTATACATCATCTTTCTCTTCACGAGTTCACATTCTCGTTACGCGCAATAAATTATTCCATAGAAAAAAATCGTCGCCCTTGCGAAAATACAAAACATTTTATAACACTTGGATCAACATAGTCAATCGTATAATTCAACAAATTATTCGCCTGTATAATATTTAATAAGCAAATTTTTTATTTAAATAAAAAATTATTTCTTATTCGTGTAAAAAAAAATCCCTTCATTCTTATTAATACTTTCCTTCTTCTTATTAAATTTCGGTTAACTACAGTCAATTAAGTTGAAGTCAACTAAAGGAACAAAAGCAAAATAGCATCGAAAACATTAAATTATGAAGCATAGAATAAAATATTAACTAAGTTATTTTCTTACAATGCTTGATTCATGCAGCTCTATAATCACATAATAATTCATTTCTATTATAATTTAGTGTGAATCACTCCGCAACATGGAACCCTTCCTATCGATCGCGTCAAAACTGGTAGGAATAGCACAGTGTGCAATGTTCACGCGCACCCCATAAGAAATCATAACCCTCAGATCACCGAAATTATGTCCGTTTTGTGCGTGATTCTACCCGCCAATCAGACGTAGCCAAGTTGCGAACATGAGCTCGCTATAACGAATTGCCTCCCTTACATCGTATACAGGAAAACTGATTGTGTGTTAGAAGTTCTAAGCATTTAATCTTTCACAGTACTTATGTAATACAGTAAAGCACTAAAAAAATTACGATTAAGAAAAACAATCAATTCCTCTCTTCATTACGATATCCAATACACAAACAAACGTATGTTTTATCATATATAATAATATTTTATATATAAAGTTCAAATATAAAAGACCAATACGACAATCTGTTGAAGACATTTCGATTAACTTCACCGCAGGAGGTTTCGACTGCTTTTCTTCGATATTTTAGTTCGAGTACAACCGTAACACTGGCAAAATGATAACAAAAGTATCAAAATTTTATTGTACTAATAGTAATAAGAATTGAACGATGATCAAGAAACGTATAAAACATGCTTTGTAGTGTGTAACGATAGTTTCTGTTGCTAAATCAAATACTTTTTAAATCTGTTTTATGCAATCAATTAAACAACAAGCGTTTTGATTACATTATTCATTTAAACTTTATTTGTTATTTTACACAAATTTAGCGATGTATAACTCAATGTTAACTTCATTCAATACCAATATTGTTTAAAATTATAATGCGCGCAAATGCAATGCACATAAATGCCGCTTATTTTACTCTCATCTTATTGTAAGAATCTCATCAATCCTTTGTCTTTTATCACTGTATAAATTATATTTTTATTTTCTATCATATCCATTAAAATGACTTCATATAAAAAAGTTAATTAGAACAATTTCCTTATAAATCTTGTATATTCATAATAAGGATAGTAACTAACAAATTTGTGAAGTTTAATAAGCATAACTAATTAATTTCTACCTATATCAGTATATCAATGTATCTAAAACCATTAATATTATTAACATAAATATAAATAAATAACACTTTGGCATTCAGAAATCGATTTATTGTCAAATTACTAAAAGGACAATTTTCATTAGAATGGAAATCTTCCATTCCACAGTTTCTTAGAATCGTAATACTTATTAATTGCAGATTCAAAAAATAAAAAATATTAATTCAGTTAATTTTATTCAATCTTTTATTTATATTAAGTATTAAGTAACTGTAATCAATTTTTTATCATTTTGATACTATTCTTCACAAAAGAAAAAAAGACATGTGAAATAATAGACAAATTCATTTGTACCTTGTAACATTCATTTGATATCTTGTAATTGCCTAATTTCATAAACAGTATATCTATATTTCTTTTTTAGAAAGCTAATTACATTTTGATACTATTTACGATTTCGTCGTTAATAAGCCTTATTAAATCATAATTTTTAAGAAAATATAACTGCTTTCTCTAATTTATTAATACCTGAATACTTCTTTTTTAAAATTTTTCAAGCTAATTGTACATCAATTAAACTTTTTTTTTACATTTATAAGTATTAAAAAATTTATATATAGTATATAACATAAACGTATTACATAGCATTGCTTTAAACATTGCTTTATACATTACGTAAAAATTCAAAAATGCAATTAAATAAATATATTTAATGGACTAATATAAATAGCTATAAGATATAATTATATTACAAACAGAAAAAGTTTTCAAGTAATAATGTACAATGTTTTGTACATATAAATATAATCTGTAGGTATATTTTATATACATAAATATAATTCGTAGATTATGTTTATTTAAAATATAACATAAAATGGTAAATCTTTTAATAATCATACATAATTCAAAATTTTTTTAATTCAATAACGTACAAAAACACTGTGCGACATCTAAATAACTCGCTAGTTCAATCAAAGAAAGACAAAAATAAATTTGAAAATAAAGAGTAAAACTGCATACACGGCAAAATAAAAAGGAATGAGACGAAATGAGATAGAGAAGGAAAGACGCCACCTCTCCATGCAAAAATATCCCCGTTAACGATTATCAGCTCCTCTTTCCGTCTCGCGCCTCGTTATATTGTGTCCCCGTCGCGCGCGCAAATTTAGAAACAAAAGACGGGTGGAAAGCGCGTTCTGATTGGCCGTCCGGTCCCTGACTCCTCTCTCTGATTGGCCCGCGGGACCGCACCCATCCTGTAATGGCCGCTTTGTCGTTCCCCGGTACTCTATGTGTACGCGCCTGCACGCTTCAAGCAGCCTCGACAACCCCATGCCGTCACCCCGCGCGATTCCCCAGTCCTCCCCTCTTCCAGTCTCCCTTCTACTTGGCTCACCAGCCACCCCCGCCGCTCGCGGCAGCCGCCCTCGTACCTCGAATTATATCAAAATATAATCACTGGCTGCCGCGTACAGGTTGTGTGCATACGTATATGTCGTATGTTGGGAACGCTTATTCACATATATACAGAAGTGTCCGAGTCGTGGCCCGCGGGCCATTTTCTCCCACATGCTCTCCCCGTTTCCCCTAGTCTACGATGCGAATCGACAAGCGTGATAAGTTAGTAGTGGGGATGTACAGGCAAGGTGCGGACTCTCTTAGTTAAATCCACTTAGGCACCTCTGATGTACAATATACGCAAACCGCACTAATGTACACACGCGCGCAATTGGGACAGCATAGATGAAAACTGCATGTTATGATACTTGAAGAGTCTCTCCCTCTCTCTCTCTCTCTCTCTCTCTCTCTCTCTCTCTCTCTCTCGCTCTCTTTTGTTTTTTCTTTATCGTTAAAACAATAAAGAAATAATAGAGTAAAAAAATTTAGATTTTTATTTGAAGGCATATTTTATTGTTGGCATACCTCTTTGTACTCTATTTTGCTTCAAAAGTGAGCTGTACATTAAATTTATAAAAGCCAACCGATATAGAAGTCAACTGGTATAGTAGCTAACATCCACCCATATTAGTTTATCAAAGGCATTGGAGCTTTCACAAAGGCACTCTCAATTCTAATATATTTTGTAGTAATTACTCGCATATTTATTGCATATTAATATTTAAAAGAAACACAATTTGTTTCGGTCATATGTTTTGCTTTGCCAAGTACAGCACAGATCTCGCCACAGAAAGTCTCTTTTCTCTCTAAAATCTTTGAAATGAAATCTAATTCTAAGGAGTGATTATTAAGAGTGACAATTGAACCAATGCTGCAAAAAGGGACTCAATTAGCAATACAATTTCAAAATATCAATCTCTTCATGTCCAAGAAAACATCACCATCAGATTTTTCTTGAACATGAAGGGATTGATATTTTGAAATTGTATTGCTGAGAATGATTCTAAAGTGAACTGAAATGTACTATTTTTTGAATAAATATTCTATTTTCTGGAATAAAAATTTAAGATTGCGTATTAACTATCACGCTGACTCTCATTTGCCCTGATTTTTTTGGATTTTTTGTTGTTGAATTTGAGAGTCTGTAAGAAGATTACATTATTACTATCTATAGTTGGTACTATCTGTAAGTGGTTGTAATTATAAAAATTGACCAATTACAGTCGAATTTGAAATGAATATTTTACAGTGATTGGTCAATTTTTGCAATTACAACCATTTATAAACGCTTATGCAATTGTAGCTCGCAAAGGGGAAAAGCGGTCAGAGAGGATCTACTCTCTAAATTTCTTAGAGTAAAATCTCATTTTAAAAGAATGAAAATATTTACACTCTTTAATAAGAATGGCAGTCTTTTTGTGTGAGATTTTATTCTTCCGGAATGAGATTTTTTCCAAAGGAAGAAAGTCGTATTCCTTTTTTGGAGTTAATCTTACTCCAAAAGGTTAAAATTTTATTTAAAAAAGAAAAGAGTGAAATCTGCCACTCTTATTTAAGAGTATAAACATTTTCATTCTTTTTTAATAGTGACAATATTATCATTTTTTTGAAATGAGATTTTGCTCCAAGAAATTTAG
>JAANIA010002897.1:951236-962965 GCA_017607525.1 Pseudoatta argentina
CACTTCTAGAAATTTTATCTATAAATTTTTAGTTGTACATATATGCAAACGTGTATTATTAAAATAAAATAATGAGTTAATTGCATAAGTATCTATACACATATATGTGCTAACATTAAGATCTGACTGCATGAAGAATTAAAATCGACTGAAATTTCAATAGAACTCTTGTGGATAATACGTGAATAGTTATAGATTGCAATGTTAGCTTTGTCTTAAACATGTCATTACAGCATTGTGATGATTAAACAAAATACATTATATGTATAAATCTTATTTTTTAAAAAAGAAAACAAAATAATATAGTTCAAAGAATAAATTTTGGAATCTTTGTTGTGCCGACGGCACTCGTCAGCCGTCGGCATCTGACGGGCATCGTTTATCTTTGTTTTCTCTCTATTTATAAATTATATAATCAGTACGTAAACATAATAATTAATAGCGAATGTTTATTTGTTTTCGCATCAAGGAAAGCAGTAGAATAAATCTATAATATAAGAGTAAGTTGTAAATAATGCCTTTTTCAATTATTCTTCTTATTTACATTAAATAATTCTTTATATTTTTTTATTTTTTTCTTATTGCCATTTTTTGAATTGTTAAGTATAATATAGAAATATAATAATCCCATTAACTTATAATACGGATCATAAAATCTAACTTCTGTAATTAAACAATTTAACATATATCCTATATTTTTCTATTAGTACAATCTTACTCTATTACATAAAGAATTTATTGCCAAATATTTACTTATTAAATAATAAACTAGGTTTAAACTCATCTCAATGAAACTTGAAGACATCCAAATTTTTAAATATTTTTTTACAAAGACTACAGGCGTGATCTAATAATACAATAAATTTTACACTAAATAATTTTCAATCCAAGAGCAATAAATTTATGGTGGAACCAATAGATAGCGTTTATTTTAGTTTAGCACTCCACTATTTCTTATAAGGCACCTATTTCATAATAGGACTGTATGTCCAGTTTTATAGAAGAATTTGGGCCCCAGATGAACAACTTTGAGACATGCCTAAAATTTTAAGGTATNTTTATTTTTAACAAAATGTTTTCAATAATTTATACAAATTTATAATATATAATTTATAAATTAATTAATGTATATAAACGAACGTATAGGAACGTAACTGCAGAACTTTTTAATATTGTAAAATTTACTGAAAATTATTATGCATTGTAGTTTAATAAATGCGTAATTTCTTATTCAATATAGATTTCAAAACAAATACTCGTATATATAATGTGTAACAATTAAATGTCTTTACCGGAATTCTTAAGTAAGTAGTAAAAATTGATGTTTCATAAGAGAAGATTCTAGTCAATTCCTTAAAGTAGCCCTGATATTTTTTCTGGTGGTATGGAACGATAAAATTGATAGAATCCAATTTTCCAATTTTCTTATCGACATGTCGCACTGCAGTGAGAAAACGTGATTTTGTTGTGGATTTATGTCGTCAGAATTTGCGATCAGTCTCGATATTCAAAAATGCAATTTATGTGAAATTGTATTTCTGCTCTACAATTCTGCTCATAATTTATCACATTATTATGAAATTTGAAAAACTTTCTCATAGACATATTCATTCTCATTCTGCTTCTCTTCTCTCCGCTACTATACTTTTATTTATATAAACTAGAACTAGATTTTGCAATAAGCATAGCATCTGCATAACAGAGATAATAAAATCACACACACACATACTATAATAACAGTTTTTATTATGCAAAAATATTGTTGTCTAATATTGCACACTTTAATATAGACTTATATATTATATATTACATATATTTTTTACTATTTCAAGACCATAAATAATGTATTGCTTAAAATTTTTTAATTAAAGCTTTAAATTGTGTATATTCGTCATATCTTCTTTTCTTTCCCAAGATTTGTGCCAATTATAAAATAAAGCAAACTACTTTTTAAGTAGATATTAAAAGATAAAAAAATGTTCAAGATGATCATTATTAAAAAAATTATTAAAAGAATAAAGTTTTTTAACATTTATTTACGAATCGATTACATGAAATTGCTATATTTAACGTTACATTGTCGCACGTTTAATACGTTTTACTTGCAAAAACTAGCTATTTAAAAGAACTTATTGTAATAAATTTTCAAGAAAAAATAAATTTACTCTACTATATATAAGTATGTTTGCATACTTACTTAACAGAAATTCGAATCCTTGTTTTGTCGCTGGTTACGTGGCAAACATACCTTTTACCCGACTCAGGCATTTCTCTCTTCAGTCGATCAATTTAAATGCAGCAGTACAAAGGTGCGCGCGCGCGTTTTATAAATAATTCAATAAAAATGCAGCTCGACTAAAGCTTCCACAATATACAAGCTAATTTGTTGAAGAATTAAGTTTTGAAATATGAGATGTAGCCGGGTTACATTCTAGCCTTAAGAGCTGGACGCCTCTAGAAAAATTGTCTTCTTTTCATCTTTTCATATTTGCTCCTTTTTGATCGGCTCGTTCGCTATTCACTTTCATCCAAGATATTTGACCCGTCGTATTTGTGAAATATTTTGAAATCTTAAATTCTTCTACTATTCGGCGCAACATTGACGACGGTAACATATTTCTTTAGGCGATCCTTCAAGCATCAATTGATGAGCTCGTCGTTGTCAGTGACATTTTGTGGGTCAGATTTTGTGTTTCATCACATAATGATAGCTGAGCATTTGTACATTCTTTGCACGAACCTTAAAAGTTATAAGAGCATATCCTCTTGATTACAGTATATCCTTTATTACGATATCCATCAAGTTTGTATCACCATTTCAAATTAAATTAAAAAGAAATCATACTAAAGAAGAAAAAATACTAAAGACTTACTGCAGACTTGCTACAATTATGAATGTTACAAAATACTAATCATCAGTAAAAAGTTATTTCAATCGTACATCATGAGCATATATTTTTGTCAATTAAAATAACTTATTCTTTGGCGTTTCATCGCATATATTGTATTTTGGACATAGCTTCAAATCTTTCCGCATGTTTGGGGGGATTGCACAGTTGCTCGAATGAACGTGCATTCTTCAAGAACAATGTACTTACGCTACTCGCGCAATATAGAAAGAAAAAACATTACTTGAATGCCACGTTTGATCATGCTTGCAAAGTAGGAGTATCGCAAGTTGTTGACGCATACGTGACTAACAATGACTACTATCTGTATTTATTAAATTCAAGAAATGGCTATCACAACTATTCACCACTATTCATCATAATGTGTTACAATATTTCTCATTCTCACACACACACACACACACACACACACACACACATTTCCGTGTAACTTGCTTTTTTCGCACGTCTTTCTCTTTCCTATTCTCGACCCACGCTTCCTTCGAGCACATCAGAAGTTTCAAGCGAGGAAAACAACAGACTCGTTGTTGCACCTCGTTTCTCTGCTTCCTGAGAGTGTTTACTTCGTCGCTACCTGAGAAGCAGATTGAAAGTGCAAAGCAAATTGCGAACGCGAGTCGAAAAGTGTGTTTGCGTCCGTAGGATGCTCGTTGGATTCGCTGCTGAGTTCCAAGCAGCGGAGTGCCGTCGTTTGCGAGCTCTGTGAGTTACAAGCTTATTTCATATCGTACACGGGCGATGGTAATTACTGTCGCGAAAACAAAAAAATATTTGTGTTACTATTTTTAATCGCGAATGTACTTGTCGCAAGTCGCAATGCGTTAAATGTTTGGACATAGCATCATCATGATGAAGAACATGCTCATCTGAGCTGAGTCCAAGTGATTCAACTTCCGGGACCTTATTTTCTTAAAACGTTATATGGACGTTTAAGCGTCATTTGTGAACGTTTTTTCAATGATTATGTTATTTTCTATCCATTTGATTGATATTTCCATTTTTAATTTGTATTGAATAACTTATTTATAGCATTTATTTTTATTGTTGTAAGCAACATTAATGTTGCTAGAGAGTAGATTTTATAAATTTAATTAATTATTTTACATTTAACTGATACACTTTTATAAGATTAGTTACGTGTTGTAATTTTGAGATAAAAATGTATTGTGTTAGTCTTAATATAATTGTTACTTGCATTATTTGCATTACTTGAAATTTAAAAATTAATGTCAATTGATTTAATATGTCACGAAACTAACATAAAATTCACTTATTCACCCATAATTAATTTCCATTGCATTAAAATTAGCTCTAATAAGAATCAAATAATTCTTCATCGTTAAGAACCAATTCGAATTGTAATTACCTAGTTTGAAGTCAACACATTGTTATTAGTGTCTGAATCAGAATTTCCTTAAATCAAATGAATTATATTGATAGATTCTTTATCGTGTATTCATTTCATCCCTTTTCTCTCATCTCTTCTTTTTCCATCTTCTTCCTTTTCTTCTTCTTCTATTTCTTTTTTTCTTTCTCATCGCGTATCGCGAACATGTATCCTTATACAGTTTATCTTCGTGTCTCGATCATCGACAATCAACACATTGAAGGTAAAGATAGCGTGAAAGAATGGATTTGGAGAAACAAAGATGGTTGGATGGCTGGATGGTGAGGATGGAAAGGCCGGGAGATACGGAAAAGTGTATGTGTCGGGCTATTTCAGCGGTTCGTGGAAGAGCTCGTTCGATTCTCAGTGTCTGGAAATAATTAGAAGCCGAGGTGGCCCGGGTGTTGCTACGGCAACCGCCAATCACAGGGCAAAGAAAAATTTTTCCCTTTATAACGCGCATTTTTCTGTGCTCGTCTTCGCATGGGCAGAAACGCGCGGGGCTCACGACGGCGTTTGCGTGGGTTGGTACGGGGATCGACAACGACGAAGGCGACGAGTACAAGTATGACGATGAGAGCAAGGAGGAAGCTGAATGATGGGGCGAAGTGATGGGGGCGGAGGTGGAGATAATGTATTCAGCGGCACGAGTGAAATACACAGGTATACAGGCACTAAGTTACGCAGCGGAATACCGACGCATCTCGATTGCACGTTACAGTCTACCATACGTGTGTGTTCATCTTCATGATTCGTCGATGGCGACGCAATCATAAATGACGTAAGCGATCTTTCTCCGAGGAAGAAGTAATTTCTCGGTAGTAATTCCGCATCTCAAATGACAAGAAATTCGATGACGAGAAGTAATTTGAAAATTACTTACTTGTTAACTAAATTGCATTAGACAATTTAATTCTGCAACCCTTATGTAACTGCAACTACGCGAATACGTGTGCTACGACTATTATAATAAAGTTAACTTATACATGAATATATTATATTCTCTATTACCTATTTTTATTAGCTATTTAAATTGCACTTTTATCATGCGCAATTATCTTTAAGTATAACTTACTGTTATAACTTTCTGTGTATATGTGTATAATTTTTTATAATTAACGATAACTAATTAAACGCTAAGGTTGTACTAAGTGATAGTTGATAAAGTCATTCCGTAAAGTAACTTGTCATCGTTGTACGTTATTTACTGAAAAAGTAATTCGTTACTCACACATCGACGCGTTATTTTATTTGTTACAAGTAAATTTGTTACGAATAAAAATAACTTGTTACAAATACCAAGTCACTTTTTTTTCAGTAACGAGTAACTTTCTCAATCCGTTACAAGTAACGATTAACCAACTTTTCCAATTTTGATGTTACCATTAATTGCTATAAAAAAATCGCAACGTCAATACTAAATCGTTATTATAACAAAGTAACGATAAAAAGTAACAAGTGTTAATGCGTACTTCCATTCCTTGCATTCACACACATACACACACACACACACGCACACACGCACACACGCACACACGCACACACGCACACACGCACACGCGCGCGCGCGCGCACGCACACACACACACACAACTTATGTTACATTAAAAAAATATTAAAAAATTGTTCTTATACAGCTTATACTTGAAAAAAATATAAATTACACATTACTTATTGAATGATGGATGAAACAAATAGTAAATTTTTATTATTACAAGTGTTTTACATAAAGTCTTGATTGGTCTTTGACATATAAAAACAAACAAACATGTTTATATGGTGTGCTACTTGTCACTGCAAATAAATTAACAGAATTATTACAAAGCACTGCAGCAATGCACCGAGTAACAGCAGCCATCTCATTAGAATCGGGGTGTCAGTTATTATTTTGTTTGTATGATGAGACATTGCAGAGAGAGCATTGTTAGAGAGAGAAAGTTTTCTTTGATGTACCGCTTGCACTCGTAATGCCAACTTTTTCATTTGATGTAAAAGGAAATGTCTTAGACGCTTTATACTATTTTTTAACATGGTGTTATATTTTGCATGCGTATAAACCCTTTGCCAGAGATAATATCGAGGTATTATTTTACATCTCAACAAAATTTATTACTGCTAATATAAAACGTTGTATTAATGTGTTGTTAATTTTATATTTACATAATAATCTTTTCAAAGTTATTTTTTAGTAAATAATACATTGAGTTGCAATATTACATGAGGGATTACGTCGATAATTATAAATTTATTATAACCGTCACAATTTATTTAAATTTTGTAAGTATAAAGGTTCAGGTGAACAGTATAAAATTTCAGGCAAACACTTTTTAATCTTTATCTTTAACAAATAAATTACATACAGAACATTTAAAATAATAAATACACACTGTTAAAAATGTTATGAAATTTAATGTATTTCTAAGTTACATAAGTAAAATTTTAAAATTTAATTTAATGATATTGCATCAATGCATCTGAAAAGTATATTTGTGTACATGTACACAGGGAGAACGATTTTTTGCTGAAGCAATCAGTTTGAGTGTCCTACGCTGAAAGAAAAGATTAGCTGCTGCAGCAAATTAAATGGTAAAATATGGCATAGCAATTGGCTGTAGCAACCAATTTTTAGTTGAAGCAACAAAATTTTGGTTGCATTAACTTATCCGCAATGTCAGTATAGGATTTCTAACATAATCATAAATTGACTGCAACCAATTAAAAATTCTATGCCATATTCAGCCAATCTTTTCTTTCAGTGTAGATACTTCAAAATTTCGATGATCTAACAATATTATATTCTGATCAAGCTAAATTTTTGGATACTTTGACAAAATTGTTCTCCCCGTGTACATGAAAATTAGTACTTTTCAAAAAAGTACTTTTTATGTGGTTTTCATAAAATTTAATACATGTAAACATTAAATTTGAGTAACTTTGTACTTCAGTAATTTAAGTAACTTAAGTAACTTTATTTTCATTGATAATATTAAATGTCTTTATATTATTATGTCTGCTTGGAATTTGCTTTCGTTACATATACATAAAATTTGCTACCTTTTTAAACAAATAAAATCAATAACATTAACAGTAGACATTAAACAAAATTAATAACATTAAAACTTAATAATAATAATAATTAATAAATTATATAATAGTTTTATTATAGTATTTTTATTTTAGATAGATTACTACAGCGGAGTAAAAGCTCGTTAATATACAGTTTTATTTTCATAATATATATTTTTCTCAATTACACATGATTTATCTAAAGTTTTAAAGACCAAAATTTATCATTATTTCCTCCTACTAAATTATATTTCCAATAACGATCATCATACAAATACCATTTACATTTCCAGGTATGATCATCGCAACATTTAAAAAATTTCTATTAATGTCGGCTTATTATGAGTCAAACACGATTAAAATGCTGATAAACTTAAATATAAATATAAATTACCAAGATAAAATACAAAGATACAAGAGAAGCCTTTTTATTTTAAAAGATAAATTTTTTCTTAGTGTGTTTCTATAGCACATTAGTTGTTTAAACAAAATATAATATGAAAATATGAAAATATTAAGTATTACATGTATACATATATTGTCCTAAAGTAATGTGCTAAATAATCATGATACTTTCTTATAGACACTTGACAAATGTTGTTTTTTTTAACAATGAGAGACTCACACCTCTGGTAAAGTGTGGATTGAATGGTTCTTATTTTAATTAAATTTAGTAGTGAACGCTAAAAAAAAATTGTTTTGAACTGAATTGAAAGCTGTACCTGTTCTAATTAACTTATTCAAGGATACCCAAAGCCGGATATGTAATGTCAGCGTTGCAGACATCTAAATGGGCGTCTTGAGATACATGGCAGGTCACACAACGATCCTGTATTATATCAGAACATTCAACACGTCGTCGATTGTTTTATTGAATGATATCTATGGCGTAAATGATATATCTATATACAATGCATGTGCATTTATTAAGATTTACTTATTAAGTAAAATTTTTTGGGTTAATCCTTAACTCGACAAATACTAGATAATACAAATCCGATATCAGAAGAATAATCATATAATTTATATAATTTTTAGTTAACATACATTTTTAAAACAATCGGAATATAAGCATACGCATATTTTTATTAACGATTTCTACAAGGATATAATTATATCTCTAATCATAAATTGAAATGTTGCAATATAATAAGTCGTATTATATGATTTAATATTTATAGCATTTTCTATATACGTATTGGATATATCTATTTGTCTCTTAAGAAATTGACGTATTGTTATTTTACATTGCAAATAATACATTGCAAATAATCAAACTGTTTTCCTAACATTATAATTAAACCATTATAAGTAAAACCGCTTTTCAAATCTATTATATTATATTAATAGTTTTTATTCTAATTTTGAGTCATTGCACTATTTTATTTGGAAAACAACATGTAATTCTTTACAAAATAAAATCTATAATCAATCCTTTCATTGAAGCTTTATTCGCGCATAATCCTTCCGCATTGATCGTCGATTGACATAATCTCGATACGGACTCTGAATCAGGAGTAAAGATCCTTTGGTGTCTCGGGTTTCTCGCGGTCAAAATTTCTTCCGGTGATCGCGAGTCGTGCACAAAATGTCGTGTAACATGACACGTATCCCTTCTGCTTAAGCACGTGGGAAGAAATCGGCCAAAGTACGTATGTGATCATAATAGAAATTCAGAAACTACCGATGAAAAGGATATGTTTCAAAACATGTCAGCTTCAATATCGACGCTAACCATCGATCCGATTCACGTTCAACAGCCACCGATATTCCACTTCCGAGCTTTTAAAACAAGCGATAGATTTTACGTCGCGATTCCTTATTCAAATGGTATTTTTATATAAGCCACAAATAATAGTAATTATTATGTTAGACAAATTTGTAAGTAAAAATCACTGTTTATAAAAAAATATTATAAGAATCTACACTATATTATAAAAACCAGCTTTTTTGAATGTCACTTTAATTTCATGATTCTATGCATATATTGAATTCATCAGTTAATTAAAAATTTGATCAATTATTTCAAAATCAATTAATGATCATGCTGCGATCCATGTCGCTTCGTTCCAGATACATGTACAATTGTGTTCACATTATGCATCATTAATGCGCGCACTTGTAACTAATAAAAGCTCTCAGTCAACTTGTGAATATTTCAATATTTATTAGTATGTGATTTACATTTAGAAACAAGTACGTTGTGTATATTATATTCTTCTATCTTCAAATTCCTAAATATAGGTTATTCTAAATATAGCTCCGGCAAATACGCCGCGCTAGGATTTACACCGTAGAAGTCAGAAAAAATAGAAGGAGAGGTGAGAGTAATTTTCCCACCAACTACTTTGTTACATGCCTTTATGTTATATTAGTATTACATTATGATTTCAGCTTCTTACTATTAATATTAATGAAATTATTGTGATCGATTCTGTCGAGTCAATTTGTCACTGTAATAAGTAACGCCATCATAAATTATAATCTACATAAAATGATTACTGTAGGACGTGTAAAAGACTTATGTATGTTATTTTGTGATACGTACGTGCAGTGGAATAGTAAAGCATGTTGTGTAGCAGAATACAAGCGCTTTGCGTTCATATTCTTTATTTAGTTTGTTATCTTGTATATCCCACCTGTTTGGGATATTTTTAGCGGCATTTTTAGCGAGCGGGATTTATGTTTAATACATACAAAGTGCGCAGATTAAATTCAGTCTACTAAATGCAATAAACGCATTATATGAAATATGTATCTCATATCATAACACTTGTAACAATATATGTAGGAAGGTTGTAATTATTATTTATTGCTTTATATTTACCATTCTTATTCCTTAATAAAACTTTATACGTCTTATTTATATGCATTATTTGTAAATTTTTTATGAGCCGTACATATCCCCCTCCCCCCCTATGAGTAGCCGTATATCCCACCTCTATGGGACATACGGTAAAAATGCAAGGGTTTCAAAAAGTTTTTAATATGAAAAATAAATATTTTGGATTTTCTAATATTCTTTTCATATTTTTTAATAGTAGACAGTACAAAGTTCTACTGATATAGTTCGTTTACTATAAACATAGTAAATAATATTTAATAAATTAAGTGTTTGATAGGTGCAGCGTATTTACCGGAGTTAAGTTTGTATAAATATGTCTTTATACAAATATATATGGTGACTGAATAAACTTTCCTCTTAGGTTTTGAACGATAGCTGCGTTTTCGAAGCGCGCTGGGGATAATGCATAATATTTTTAATTGGATTTCTCTTACTTTCTCTATCACAGTGCACCGTACCTCCTCTTCTTGCAACTGATGAGAAAAAAATGCTCAAAGCTTTGCAAAAACACTATCTTTTGCTCTACCTCGCTCTAACAGAGCTTACAATTATTTTCTCGCTTCTCGCGAAAGGTTGTAGTGTAAAATTCGCGCCCGTTCTCAATGGCGAATACCGCCGCTTCTTTTCAACACATTCCTCTTTTAACCTGCTATCTTCCATACGCATAACTCCCAGGTAATATTAAAACTGTAGTATTAGGAAAAAAGAACATGG
Organism: Pseudoatta argentina; assembly: GCA_017607525.1. Taxonomy (NCBI): domain Eukaryota; kingdom Metazoa; phylum Arthropoda; class Insecta; order Hymenoptera; family Formicidae; genus Pseudoatta; species Pseudoatta argentina. Next base: position 962,158 of record JAANIA010002897.1, read on the forward strand.
AAATATTAATGATTATCTATAAATAGCAAATCAGCAAAATGCGATTTGAGAAAGATATAAGAAACGGATCATAGTCGATGTAACTTCAACGCAAATTAAAAGTATGAATAATTTTATAAAGTTCTTTAGCTGCCATAATTTCATATATTTTTCAATATTTTGTAATGTGCAAAAATATACATAATTGTATAATACACCTACGTATGTAAAAATGTACATTAACATTAATGCTAACCACAAAAACCAGAACCCTTTTAATGCAATTTGTAAAATTATAAAATTATGTTCACACACGCACATACATATTAATACACATTAATTTTTATTAATATTCTTGTGGCTTCCACGGGTGCTTTCTATATAAAGATTTTGCGTTTCGTGGATTTTCTCCGTGTCCAGATTCATTCTTGGAATTGGCCAACGTTTTGTGAACCTTGCACTTCATCAGCAGGCGAGAAACAGCCTGATACTGTGTGCGCGAAACGCATAATCTTTATATTTATTATTATTATTATTATTAAATATTATACTATTAAATAATAATTAAATATGAAATAATAATGATAACTCCACAAATTATTCCACCTCTATAATTATCATCTCCATAATTTATAGCTTTGTAATAATATAATAGGTTCTAATGACTGGGACGGAAGATCATGATTCTGCATTCTTTAAGGTGATCTTCTTAAAATGAAGATAATTGTGTCACACCTGCATATTTGTTTTGATTAAGGTTCAACGTTACACTCAATATAGCAAATTCTTAACCTTTCAATTTCTGATATTATTGTTATTATGACAGGAT